>WEIV01011180.1:88942-111662 GCA_013390005.1 Calyptomena viridis | reverse complement strand
ATGGCTCGTTTTGCTTGGGAGAGGGAGTGTGTCAGCCAGGAAAGCAGCCGCGACAGGGATGTCGCGCTCAGCTGCTTCCCAGCTCTGGGAGAACATCGCCGTCTCGCTGGAGCGTGGGGTAGCGTTTGTATGAGCGAGAGATTGCAGGTAATTGCAGGAGATCTGCACCATCGCCGGTTTCTTCCCTAAACGTACTTGCGGGTTGTCCCAAAAGAATCACCCAGCCACCGTCGGAGGGTTGAGCTGGATTTTTTTTTTCAAAGTAGCTAAAGACTGTGGGTATTTAAATCAAAGTGAAAATCTGTTTGATTCTATGATGCTTCTTTATCGAAGTCGGGTATTTTCTAAGTATTTTTAATGCGGGCTATTTTTTTTTTTTTCTGTGAAAGGTTAACATGTTTTTCTGTCTTGGGTTTCGTAGCAAAGATGCTGAGCTTTTTCCGTCGCACCCTGGGACGGCGGTCCATGCGCAAACATGCGGAGAAGGAGCGGCTGAGAGAGGCCCAGAGGGCTGCGACCCACATCCCTGCAGCTGGGGATGCCAAATCCATCATTACCTGCCGGGTGGCGCTGCTGGACGGAACGGATGTCAGCGTGGACCTACCGGTACGAGGGGTGCGAGTTGAATACAAGCTGTTCTGTGTCAGTGTGGTTGCGTGTTTGCTGTTTTACAGGTGAGGGAAAGGCTCAGCTATTTGCCGGTGTTAAGTTACTGGTTGTAAAAAGGCGCTGAAAGAATAGTTAGCTTTGTCGTTCACTGGAACTAGAGAGTGTGGTGTTAGATGCCATCGAGCTTTATGCTTTCTGGTGTGTTAATGTAACTGTTGTGCCAAGGCTTAACTTAGGGAGGGGAACGTGTAGGATGAATTGGATTCCCTTTTTGGTGAGCTGTGTATCTTGAGAAGGAAGGCACATCTCTTGGTGTAACTCTGTTGAAAAGGAGGGATGAGCAAAAGTACGTGGCTTGGTTTTGCTTGGTTTTGCATCAGAGATGGATGGAGTTTTTAACGCTAATTTGAGAGGGGAGGGGAAGAGGGAAAAAAATCTACTTCCTTCCCCTCCTCAGGGCAGATTATAAAGCAGGGATTGTCTCATAGCAGGATGCTTTATTGGAAGTGAGGTGTTAGCCACTCTTTTACATTTCTAAAGCTCCCTTAATATGCACGTGCCTGTTCTGCTTGCTTAATTATATACCTGTTTTTGGCCAACAGGATGAACAGCAGCAACAGAAGTGATGTGCTCTGTTTTTCCATTATCATGTATTACTGACTTGTTTTGATCTCACAGAGCTGAGCATTAGGAAGTTAGCAAAGTGTGGGTCTGTGAGACCTGACTAGTTCCATAGGATTTTGGCTGCAGTCACGGTGGTGCTGGTGTTGGGACTGGTTGTGTTTCAAGAGTGCCAGTCTTGAAATGGGTTTTCTTTCTTATTTTAAACACAGTTCTGGAGTGTTTAGGCAGTGTGAGGGAGTCAGCTTTTTGGTTGAGCAGTATCGTGGATGTAGAAAGCAGAAATAATTCTTGTGATATCCAGAACTCCAAGTAATCTAGAGTTAGAGAAACCCTTTAGCATCTTTATTTGCAAAATGGCTACACAGATGTTTTTAGAGGGCAGTAAAACTAATTTGTACATCTCTGAACCAATGTAATGAACATATCCAGTGCTGCTTAGTGCCTAGAATGTTTGATTTGGGGCCAGGAATGCCCACAAACACTTTATAGCAAAAGCTAACACTTAAAAAGTACTCAAGTTTAAATTGGTGTCTCTACATAACCAGAGCAGTAATCCTTGGAGCTGGAGTTGGCTCTGTAGGCAAATTCCTGGCGGCTCTAACAACATTTCTAAGGCTTTGAGGTTATGTAGAAGAACCTGAAGAATTGTCATGACCTGCCACCTGGACTATAGAACTTAGACCAGGGTGCAATAGTAACTTATTTCTACAGGAAATCTTTTTTTACTCTTCCTTTTTTTCTTTATAAGCCAATATAAAACCTTGACTGTGGACATCTAAGTTATGAATAACAGTAAGTAGATATGCTGAATCAACATAGCTAGATGCTTTATTTACAGTGCATCGTCAGTGGCTGGAATGTACCAGTTCCTTTGGTGATTAAAATAAAATGAATTAAAAGTAGATTAATGTTTTATTTCAGACTCCTTAATGTCTTTATTCTTGTTTCTCCACTTGCATCGTTCATATTTTGGAGTTGACTCAAAGTGGAAAAAAAAAGGGGTAGAGGAGACAGAGGATGAAGTGGGGGTACAAAATCCTGACAAAACAGCATTGCTTTCTAAAATCTAAAGCTTAAATTAAAAATGCATGTGTATATATCTATTTTGTTTTACAAAACTTTTTTTGAGAATCTTTGTCCTCTTTGAACCAAGACCTTTTCCAAGACTGGTTCTGTTACTTGGCTGGCAGTAGATTTGCTTTAAAATGAACTCTTTGTCTCAGAGAGGGGCTATCTGGTCTGCCAGTTCATTTGTGCACAGTCCCTTTGTCTACATAAGTAATGTGAAATCATTTTATTAAAAAAATAAATAACAGAGTTTTTCTTAAGACTGAGTCACTTAGCAAACAGGTTAGTTCACAGCCAGAGAAAGAGTTGCCTTGGCAGGAATGAATGCCATACCTTTTTAAATCCATGGCTACGTAAGTACTTCATAGTGGCATAAGTTGTTGCTGCCACAGGAAGGAAAGATGTTGCTTTTGTTATTGCATTTGTCCTTTTTTTCGTGTACCCCTTGGCAGAAGAAACAGTTTTTTGGCAGTCAGGCAGTAAGCTAAGTCAAGAAAATGCTGTGGCTGAAAATAATCGGTATAATTTTGTTATGTTAGTTTCCAGCTGGAGTGATTCTCCAATCTGGTTCCCCATGTGCCTCCCCAAATGTGGTGAAGAAGCATTTAGAGGTGATATCAGGCTTAAGTTTGCTTAAAATGCTCTTGAGCTGTATCCTTATAGTGAATTTGCTACTGAGAAGAGTATCTGGAGTTGTGGTCATTCATATGATTGAATCTGAGACTGCTGAATTTCTGTTTAAGTAGAAAAAAAAATAGAAAATGAAAGAAAAAAACTCCCAACCACAAGGAACATGTAAGGCAAACATGCTTCAGTGTCTTCAAGCACCAAAGACAGATGTCGTATGAATATTGACAATGAGACAGAAGGGACAGATTGCAAATGATACAATTGAGATTTAATTTATTAAACACAGAGCCAGGATTTGAGCAGTAACTCTGCTTTTTGTCCATTGATCTTGTTTCTGGTGTGTGTCAAGCCACTTAATTTGTCTACTTTTTTCTTTCTTCTGTTTTTAATTATAAAACTGCCTGACTGAACCATTCATCAAGGCTGCAGTTGTACATAGACTGGGTTCTTTTAAACATCTACTCACTTTGTAGCCGTGTCAGTGACTGAATATCAGTGTCTCGTGTATGCTGTTTACTGGCACTTTGGTGTGTTCAGAATGGGAGGCAGGAACTTCATCTGAGTTACCAGTGTTCTTTTGGGGCAGATCAAAGGGTATCAATCCATTTTTTTCCCACACCTTTGTCTTGGATTTAATGTTGTGTTTTGACCTGGTAATTTTCCTCATGTTACCACGTGTTTGAAGCTTTGTTTGTCCGAAGGCATTCAGTGATTTTGACTGACTTATATGCTTAGTAAAACATTAAGAAGCTCATTGTTTTGTTTGTCTCTGAAAAGTTTTTATAAAATGGATGTTGTCTATAACTGCTGCTGTCGATGTTGTTCATTATACATTCTGCTTTACTGTAAACTTGCCTCGAGTTCAACTTGAATAAAAGTTGGGTTATGCTTTTTCTTTGGATTGTTTAAGATCCATGGGTGGAATGTTTGCTGAGTGATATGAGTGGTGAGAGGACAAGAACTCATTTGCTGACATCCCTTATCTTACTTTTAATCCTGTTCCCATGCGAAACTGAACTCCATTTTTTCCCTCACTGCACCTCTGGAATTCCCTGTTTTACTACCTGAAGACTCCATCAGCTCAGTCATACCAATCTGAACTCCCAAAGGAACCCCTTAACAGCTGGAATGCTGGTTCTTCTGGTGGCCACGATTTCTGGGAAAAGACATGTTTGGGGGGGAGCTCATAGCAGTCTTTTTCCTTGAAAGCTGTTTTTAATTGGGGTCACCAACAGCTTATGAAATACTTGGGAACAAAAATGTTTATCAAGAATTTTTAATATAGTGCTGTTTTGAGTGCTGGAGAGCTCCAGAGGATTTTTAAATCAAAATATCTAAAAATGGAGTATTTGTTGTAGATTAGTGGATTAGCTTCTGTGAAGAAACTAAGGTCAGTCTTACAGTAGTGACAGATAGTGAGTATAAGGTCTTGCAGCACTGTACTTATGGAAACCAGAGATGTTTTGGCAAAAGAAACTGACCCTGCTTACCCCACAATTTACTTAATCTTCTCATGGATAATACAGTGGTAATTGTATTCCAGTTTCTGTATGTGCAACTTGAGTTTTAGGTAAAAACTTCCTAGTGGTATAAGATGAAAGACACAGATTATGAGAATGGATGCTCCCGGAGTAGTTTTTAATCTTGGAGTATACCTTACTTATTCATGCATGAAATTTGATATGGAGATTGCAAAATGAGATGGTTTTGTCCTTATTATAATGAAGTATCATTAAAACAAGGTCCTGTATAAACCAGTCCAAGAGCTCTGTGGAATAGTGGGAATGAGCTAAGCTGTTTAGAGTTTTGGAGTACAAAATAAGGTAAAAAAGGACTGTATTTGTAGTGACTATTTTAAATAAATCTGTCAGGAATGCAAAAATCATTAACAAATGCCAATGACTTTTTGTTTGGAGAGAGATGATCTGTGTTGATCTGACTACAAGATCAGAGTTGTATTGTGATTTTACTCAGTAATCCAGTCCGTTTTTCTAAACAGCTTGTAGAATACTTATGGCTACTTGCTGAATATTTATAGCTTTAAATATGAAATACATAATGCTGTTTGTGGCGCAGATGCTCATTAACAAGAAAATCTAATACTGCTAAAAAGGTTGGTAAATCAGTCATCAGATAAAATGAGTACTCTGAGTGTTCAAGGCTGGCTTTTAATTTTTCAAAATAAAGCTCAGGTGACAAAGGTAGTAAGGACATAAACATCTGTTTGTGTTAAACCCTGTGTGTGTGTTAAGGCTATAAAGTTTGGCTTAAAACTTTTTTCCGTGTCATCTTTTGTCTGAAACGATTGATGTGCCTTTTGAGCGTTTGCTTCAACTACTGGAAGACCTTTCGGGGGCTGAGAGTGGACGAGTGAGTGCTGAGCCGGGAGCTGCCCGGCAGAGGTGCCGTGTCTGTGACCCGGTGCTGCCCGGGGGCCGCGTGTCGGACACGGGCAGGACACGCCGAGTGGTTTCAGACTGCAGGGACGGGAGCGTCCCAGCCTTGCTGCGATGCTCCATGCCCTGGAAAGGGATACAGGGAGCAGCTGGAAGCAAGTTGTGTGTGCGGCCAGGGTGTTTCTGGGGATGGTGCTGCAGGCTGGTTTAGTTGCCGAAGGTTCAGCTTTCTTAACTCGCAGCGTAACAGTGAATTTTGTCTAAAGCTGAGCTGCCTCTGCAGAGAGCTCAGTCAAAAATTGAGGCTCTCAGGTGCTCTTAACCAGAGTGCTCCTGAGAAACCTGCAAATGGAAGTCAAATGATTGGGGGAAAGGGAGGGATTTAATCTGTAAACTTTAATGCTAAACAAGCAGTTTGGATATATTCTGCATCAGAAAGAATTAAAAAATAAGGTAAATCAAAATTGTGACTATAAGATAAAAACTTCCTGTGAGGAAACAGAGACTTCCACAAAACAAACTGACAAGTTTGAATGTTTTGAGTCTGTCTTTTTATGTAATAGACTCAATAAGCCTGTGCACAGTACATTAAAATCCTTCTACATAGCACTCTAATAAATGTACAGTAATGATGGGTATTGAAATCAATTCTTTATAAAGATTTTTGGGAAATGCCTTTTTCTTTCTCCAGAGAATAACAGAATAAAATGTTTAATCCCAAATGGTTATCTTCCTATATTTGTGACACATTAAGTAAATAGAAGAATTGGCAAGCCGTGTCTCTGGAGGTAGAAATTCTTTGCAGCCTTCCAGCCTGCAGGGCTTTGTATTCACAAGAGTATGTGGCTCATGTTGTCAAAGACGGGGTAAACCAGAGAGAGAAGCAGAACTGGTGTTTTGCTGCCAGTGGCATCTTTAGTGAAGGAGAAAACTGACTGGGGAGTTTAGAAAAGTTATTTGAAAGATTGGGGTTTGAGGAGAGGAGCAGCTCCATTTGTAGGTCAGTACTTAAAGCCGTAAGAAGATCAGGGTGATACAAATAATGTGTACTTCTAACGCTGCCTTTTTAAAGATAAGGGGTTTTAACCCTCCAATTCTCCAGCAAACCTTAATAGTGTTAACTCTAGACACCGTTTGCATGATATTGAGATGAAGTCTTTTTACTTTAAAGCTCACTGCTGGACCTTTCTCATGGCAGATTTTTTCGAAACATGCAGTTTGGGAGAAGGGGATTTGCTTCATTAAAAAAATGGACAGGCTCATCTGCTGCTTCCGCACTGCTGTGGTCTGCAAACATGCGTAGGTGACATCCTGGCAACTGGGTAGCTGTAAATCCTAACAGGGATGCGTCTCTTCTCTGGGGGTGGGTGTGTGTAAACGGTGTATTTCTAAGGAAACTGGTATGCATATGAATGGTAACTCCTGGTGAGTTGACAAAAACCAGGAAGGGAGGTTTTTGCCATTCAACAGCTACTGAATGCAATGGCTACTTTTATTGTTAATAAGCAATATTAATATAATCATTTGAAGAAGTCTGAATGAGAAGTATGGCTGCAAAAACACAAGGGATAATGAGCTTCATGAAGGTAATGCCTATTTGTCTATTGTTTTTTCAGAGTTCATTTTATGCAGGGACCTCAATTTTTTCACAAAAAAAAACCCCCAAGAAATAAACAGGAGAAAGATCCTTTTCTGATTAGCATTTTAGTTAGTAAATTTGTGAGGTGGGTGTTTTGGTTTTGGTTGTTTTTCAGGTTTTGGAAAAAAAATAAGTACATCGCGGTGATTCCAAACCTGGTAAAACCCTTAAGAAGTGAGACATTCATTCAGCTGTGCCCCCCAGCACAAGCTCTCGTCCCCAGCTGCTCTAAGCCTGTGTTGCTTCACTGTACTGAAAACGGCTTTTACATCAGTCAGGCAGGTTGTGGAAATAACCTTCCTGAAATACCTCCGAGACCGTGAGAAGAGGGTATAAATGGTGCCTTTCAAGTTTTAGGCAGTGACCGAGGTGCCTGAGCCGGGGTGGATGTCTCCAAATCGCCTTATCCCGGCACCGAAGGGAGGTGAACACCCAGCCTTGCTGCGGAGCTACCGGGGCTGAGCCCGGCCTTGTAACCTACCCAGGCAGCAATTGCAGTTATTAAGAGCAGCAGCACATGTCATTAGGGCATAGTTGGGAGCATCCCTTTCATTCGGGAGAGGGAATTGAGGAGGGGCGGGAGCCATGTGATGCCAAAGTGATCAGAAGATGTTTTTATCTCATTCCAGAGTGTGGGAAAACCACTAGATGTCCTGCCCTATATATATATGATATATTTTAAGTTTTCCTGTTGTTAGTTCTCCTGCTGTCAGATGTTTGCTGTTGCTTCCCACAGAGAATAGCAAACTGTGTAAATCAAGTAGTCAGGTTTTACTGAATTGCAAACCCGTGAGGAGTTTAATTTGTGCCCTGAAGGGAGGACCAGCCGCTGACTTGACTGCTTGTGAGTGGAGCCATTAATAGTTCATCGGTAAACATTAAGCAGTTCGAAAATGTTTGTCCTTTGAGAGAAACCTGAGCTGTGCTGCAGAGAAAAGAAAGGAGAGGGGAAGAAGCTCGTGGGGTAGCAGCAGGATAAAAATGTCACTTAGAATGTTGCCATTAGAAAGTTATGGCAGTTTTTCACAAGAAAATGTAATAAAAATGTATCCTTGGTTTTGGAAAACACTTGAGATTTTATTGAATACAAAGAAATTAATTTTGATTCATAAAAATTGACTTGTTACAAAGCAGTATTTTTGGTTGCTGTTTGTTTGAATATAAGGAGGAAGAACTTTAGTAAGTCAAGCATGTGTGACACTTGCTGACTAGCACCAAATACAGCTGATGATGATTTAATTCATGCAAAGTAGTTTATAATTAATTCCATGTTGACAGCCCTGGTGATTTAAGTCAGAAAACAACGAATAGCCCTGCAAATCTTTCCACAGCTGCTCCACTGCTTCTTCAGGGACTTTCTCCCACATTAGTCATTCTGAGTCCTCTTAATCTTCGAGTCCTCTGCAGAGATGACCCAAATAGTGAACACACTGTGAAACTCACTTGATGCTGCAGAAATTTGAAGTTTTGGTCGTTGGTAGTCTGAGATAGTATGTGTAGTGTTCCAGGCTCGAGTCAAAGTGCTCCTGTCACTGACAGGGAGTTTGGCTGCTGTAACTAGTTAATTACAGTTTTAAAAGATGACCTACTAAGGAGTGGAGAAAGATCTAAAACCTTCTGCTCAGTAAAAGCAGATTTTTCACTAGTTTTAGACAAGCTGCAGAAAGCTTCATGCGAAAAAGTGTTTTTCTAGTTTAACTGTGGCAAGTGCTGAATTGATTTCACTTGTATTAGTGTATGTTATTATTTAAGGAGAAGATATCCTGTGCTGAGGAAAAATATCAACAGTTCAATGCTTTGATCTTTAAGACAGAGACTACATACTCAAATAGTGGAAGAAAAGTGTGGGTTTACATCTATAGATGGTTTGCCTTAAGGCTTCTCTTAGGAGACTCTTGGTGGTGTTAATAAATCTGCTATTGCCTGAGAAGTACTTGTTTCCAGAGGTCAACAGAAAAAACTTGCTTTGAATGAATTTGATGAAGTTGCCATCTCAGTATTTCCATTACACACCGTTTTGTAGGTGCTGTGTGTATGTGAGGTGCCCTGCTGGCCCAATTGCCTTCCATTCCCCCTGTTCTCCCCAGTAATTGGAAATAAATAACTGCATGGGAAATTAGTAGGCAGGTTCAGTTTACAGACTTTTTTGAGATTTGCTTTGAGCTGTGATACATTGTGTCGGATGTAACTAACACATCAAGTAAACATATGATTAGAATTGCAAAGTTGAATATAAAATATTTGAAGACCAGGGTAAAGGAAGGTGGCAAAAATTACGCATACAGCTTTACTTACTTGGATATTACTTGCTGATTAAACCAGATTGTTTCTGAGTATATGAATTTGGCTGGCCCAGAGTTTTGAGAATTGGACTAAATCAGCTAATTACCAGCTCACTAAAAATATGCTTAGAAGGTTAGCCCACTTCTCAAGTTGTGAATGTATAAATACTAAAAGATTGGAAGATGATAGCATTATGGAAATAGAGAAATCCTTAAATGCTTGCAGAGTAAGCATAAATCTTTTCTGCATTTCTTTGCATTTAAAAGTATTTCTTTTCAACTTCATGACTTGTACTCTGACCTACTAATTTATTAATGTATTTTATTACATTTAGGCATATTAGGTATAACTGTTAAGCTATTCTTTCTGTTTATTACTGTAAAGGAATTCATAGCATAAAAAACGTATGTTGTTTAGAAACTGCTCAGTGCTACTTATGTGTCTTCTCTTTAAAAACAACTGTTTAATTTTTTAGATCATCACTGTAAAAATTACGTTTCCTTGGGGCCAGAGCTAAGTTTTTTCATAAATTATGTATGAGCATATGAGGTGGCTTTTTGCACCTAGAAGTGAGTTTTATGAACTTGCTTTTGTAAATGTGTTACCTAAGTACTATTTGTTCAAGTTACTTGCCCCAGACTGTTTCCTAGTAGCTGTTAAAAGCACATGCCAATGAATGCTATATGCTAATTCAATAGGCTTTGCTACATGCTTCAAAACTGGTGAATCGCCTAGATATCCAACAGTAATAAATTCATAAGCAATTTGCTGTACTTGGCTCTGAAAATTTTCCAGTGCATTAGTTATTGCAATTGTAGTAGCAGTGTTTCCAGTTCTGTTGAATTTCTGTGAGTAAAGAAATCCTAAAAGGGAAAATGATAAAATGACATTTTAACACTCTGTTGTGCTTCTTGTGGGGTGTACATTTGCCTTTAAGGAAAACAGCCATTAAAAAATGTGGAGGGAAGAAAAGGTGTCTGTATTATATTTTCAGTAGCTAAATTTTGGGATTCTCCTACTTTTGCAGTTAGAATATAAAGTATTCTAGAAGAAGGTAGATACTACAATAAACCTACTTGATGACTACTAAATCCTTTTATATTTTCAGAAAAAAGCCAAAGGCCAGCTGCTGTTTGAACAGATCATGTATCATCTGGACCTTATAGAAAGCGACTACTTTGGATTAAGGTTCATGGATTCCGCGCAAGTGGCAGTGAGTAGCAATGTTCTTTTTTTAAGCAACAGTCTAAAAATTAAATCTTAATATTGACAAAAATGCTATAAGAAAGCTGCCTTTTGTGAGTGAAGTTTTGTGCAGAAGCTTGTGCTGTTTTAGTTTCAGTGTCCCCAGGTTTGTCCACCTCCAGCACTAACATATTACAATGCTGTTGTCTCTTTATTTCTTTCTTGCCTTTCACACGTTCCTGTCAAACCTCCTGTTGTCATTAGGTGGGTTGGTCCAGCAGGGCCCTGGAGTGTCGTGTAGAAACTCTTGGTGCTGCTGATGCAGAGAGGAAGGGGCAAAACTAGAGCATGTGCTTGGCCCTTAATTGTTCTACTGAGTGGAGAAATTTTTCCTGTGTTGTCAACTCTCCTCAGCAGAAGTCATCTTGTTAATGTCTGCTTGCAAGAGGGGTATACCTTTGCAGTTGTGACTCAAACCAACAACTGGAAATTTTTGGGAGACTATAGGTGTGTTCATATGTACCAGACAGTGTGAGTAGGGGGTTCTTCCGAGTTTGTGTTTTTTCATGTGTTTGTAAAAATCTGATGGCTTTTGAAAGTGGAAGCAGAGCATTATTTGTCAGAAGCAACCGCAGTTCTTTCACTTGGGGCCTGTGCAGTTTTATATAGATTCTTCTTTGAGCCAAGTAATCAATCCTGCCCCCAAGGATAGCTGCAAGTTAAGTGAGCCGTTAGACAAAGAGTGTTTTTTTTCTCTGTCCTCCATCCCTGTAACTTAAGCCTGTATTCACCTAGTCCAACATCCACAGGTAGAATGAGATCTGAGTTTTTGGACTGCGTATGTTAATCTTACGTGTTAGATATATGACATAATTGTTCCTGTATTTCAAAGCCACTTCAGAATTAATTCATGGTTAGGATGACAAAGGGGAGGCACAGTTACTGCTGAGTTAAATATCTGAATTGTTCAAGGTCAGCATACAAAATGGAGGTAGTGACTTATATTCCTTTACTTATGTGAAGGTCCATATACAGAACAATTTGAAGGTTGTTTTTTAATTGTTACAGCTTTGTACAATGACAAAAAACTCCACAAACTTTGAAAGAAGCTGACAGCTTTGGACACAGTACACCACAGCAGAACACATTTATAACTTGATGGCTTAGTTTCAGAATTATTGTGATTGGATTTTATATTTAGCTTGTAATTGTAGAGAACATTCTCTTCAGAGAAAATCATTGGTGTTCACAATCTGAAGCAAACTTCATGGCTAGTGGCATTAGGTGTTGCTGGGCTGCAGTTCTCAGTAGTGAAAAGTAGTCTTAAACCTCCTGCAGAACAGAGACTTTTAAGGAGGAAAAGACCATTACAGTAGTGGAGGGATGGCATTCAGAACCATGCATAGCAACAGAAATGAGAAAACAGCCCATTGCATACCATTTTATAGTTATAAAAATCACCTTAGCTGTGTTAAGCCTGTGCAGTCCAAGAAGTTGAGTAATGATAGTGAATGATGTCATTGCATTTATCTTTTTGTATCAGAAAAACAGTCATCTGTACATTTTAGGTATCCTAACTCAGTTTCTGCCTATGGCTTCTGAGGTATTTCCATGTCTCTAGGATCTCATAAAAGTTCACAGTGGGCTAGTTTTAACTGGTGGACCTATCTGTATGGTAAACTTTTTCCTCTTGTCAATCTGTTAGCAAATAAGGTCATTTCATGTTGAAATGGGAAAATAAGAGTTAATCTTTTCTGCCTCTTTTCTGCCTTTGGCTTGCTTTTGTCCAGCAAATTGTTACTTCAGTCCAGACAGCACCTGATTGAGTATTTGATACTGCACAATCTACCAGGTATAGGGGATTTCGAGCTTGGTTTGCTTCCTTTTCTTAACTATGTGTGACTGAAAAGCAGCAGAGTAGAGATAACAATCTTTTTAAGCTGGACCTTAATGATGCACTGTGTATAACAATCAGGAAAGACTGGATTTTGCCAGAAGAGCTGAATGCAACAGCCAGAGATAATTAATTGCTTTAAGAAATGAAGAACTGTTGGGATAGCAGCCATTCCTGCAAAGAGGAGCTGGCAGAAGTCTAGCAGAAACCCGGTTTGCATCTGGAAACAGAGAGACTAATCAAGTGATTTGTCAAAGATTATTCAGGAGACTTGTTAAATAAACAGTGTAAGAATCCAGTTCCTTACTGTGGACAAAATTGTCCACTACCTAGAGATAATGTTTCTCCTACCCAATTTAAATCTAAGTATATTACCATAGTAGCTAGTTACACTTACTGACATAAACTAGCAACATGTAGTTGAACAAAAAATTGACCAATTCCCCACTTGTTTTAACTACAAATGGGTTTTCCATAGATTCATTTTGAGCAAATGAAGGATTGCTTTTTTCCTTCTTTTCTTCTGCTGAAATGATCACTAGTTTGGAGTTTGAGTTTATAATGTGCTGGAGAGTGGTGGGGGAACAAGGTAATACAAACCCTGACATTTTGGATTTTAGTGTTCAAAGAATTGCTTCTTTAAAGAAGTTCTTGAAACAATTAGTGTAGTGAAACAATTGTCATTTTCATGTGATTTCTAAGTTCATTGTAGTCTGATGGTTAGGAATGGATTCCCCCTCCCAAGTAAGAGGCAGGAGATGGCAACAATTTGCAAGATTATCCCCCATATATCAGACTTAGTCTGGCAGCCAGGGGAACAGGCTAGTGTTAATTTGAGTAACAGTTAAGAGTGCAGCATTTCCAGTGATCCAAAAGGTGAAGATTCCTTGTAACTTTTTAGGCTGTTGGACTTTTCCTTCAGCAATGCTGGAGAGGTTTTTCTAATAAGGAGGCACTGAACACTTAAGCAGTGGCAAATTTTTGGTGCATCAAGTACTTGCTCTTCCTAATTGAGTTCTACAGCACATTGGTTTGTTACTCTGGCAGTTTTATCTGTTGTAGTGCTTAATGCTGAATATTATTTGCATAGCATTGCACTAAGTATAACCCATTGATTCCATAAAGTATGGGACCAGTTTTAGCCTCACCATGTTACTAAACAAACCTGATTTACCCAAACTTCTTGAAATGGGTCAGGATTTTGATATTTTTTTTTGTATGTGTGTTTTGCTTTTAAATTCTGCAGCAGCAATCTATTTTAGTGAGGACTTCCAGTACTCTGTGCAGTCTGATGTTTGTATTGCCTTCTGTTTAGCAAACTTTATCTCTGGATTTCAGCAGTAGACTGTGCTGAGCAAACTCTCATCAAAAGTAAACTTTTTTGCCAGGTCCACTTGAATTCCATTTTAATCACTTGGAATAAATCTCAAGTTTCTTGACGTCTGTGTCTGTTCATTTATGTGTTGGTTTTAGGGGTTTTTGTTTGTTTTACCCCCACCCCCTTTTAAGATCACTTGTTTCCCTTCTTCCACGCACACCCTCACCATTCAGGCAGAGCTCCTGTGGGCAGCAGCAGCAAGAGCTGAACATAATGAAACACTATCGGTGCCTGTCGTGGGCCTCTCGGTTGCCTTCCCATGGAATGTGGAGGAGATGAGAGAAAACAGGAGGGAGATGAAACAGGCGGGCACAGCCAGTCCTGGAGCCTAGAAAGTGCTCTCTTTGCCATTCCTGTATCTAAATCACCTACAAGCCTCCAAGCGGGTAGTTTGTGTATTTTTTTTGGTGGAGGAAGTAGTAAGTAAACTGTCTCTTACAGCGAGTGAGGTTATGGAACAGGAAAGGTTATCATATCTTTAACATTTAAAGATATGATTTCCTTGAAGAAAAAAATTGCTTGACTCCATTTCACTGGTAGTGTAAGCAAAATTGATGGAAATATTTGCTTCATTCTTCCTTAAGCTTCCTGCTGTATTTTGAAAATATATTAGATACATTTCAGATAGCTTTCTGTAGCTCCTTTGTTTTAATAGGTACCGAGAGCATTTTCAGCTGTGTGCACAGCAGCAGCGGTTCAGCTGTTCTGATCTGCAGCTGATAGAGCAATCACTGCTCACCCCGGCTGTATTAACACACTCTCTGCAGAAGGCAGGGCTGTTCTGAAGACAGGAATGTGTTTGCACTTGGCATTACAACCTGAAAATACCGGTTCTTTTTCATACCCTCGTTGCTTTTCTGTCCTCCGTGGGGCCCGCTGTGAACTTCATGGCACATAGTTTAACAACAGGAGTGTTGCTAAGTGTGTAATTCATCTCTATTAGTTGCAAGGTGACTTTTGGGATTGATCAGATGAGGTGGTGTTCCCTGGGCAGAGTGAACAATGCAGGGCATGGTGTGTTGGATGGTTTGCTCTGGCTGTTGAGTCAAGGCAATTATATGGAATAAGGTGCTGTGTTTCTTGTTTGAGTCACCCCCTTTGGAGGAGGGAGTTGTTGGCCATGCACTAGGAAGGAGATTTCTCCCAGTAGCTGTGTGTTAGATTTCCATCTTTAACTTCTGGTATAAACTCTTCAGCACTGTGATTACATGCAATTTATTTTGGGAAGTTTAGTGTGTATGTGTAGGTGTTTCTCTCAATCTGTGATCTATAGCTTCTTTTTCACATGCTGTTGTACACAATATAAGTGAGGCCATTATTTTGGCGTCATGTCTAGTATATAGCTTATAATTAGCATTAGTAGGTGAGGCAGTAACTTCTGTCCTCTCCTGTGACAGTTGTTAAAATGTCACCTATGAATAGATTTTTGAGAATTAGGTAGAGCTGACCCTGATGTCAGGACATTGACAGCTTTGCTGTTACTACACTTGAGTCATCTGAAGAAAATGCCTGAAAGCCAACAATATTTATTTAGTCTCTCCCCTTCCTGCCCCAAGTAAACATCACACACAACTGAGTGCCAGAGTCTCCAGCTATGATTTATCCCTCTCTGTCACATTGTCACTGGCTGACCTACTAAAGTGTGAATTAAGTGTTTGTTTGGACAGGATAAAAATTTTAGTAAAGTGGTTTGTTAGAATGTTTGGGGTTTTTTTCTTTAAAATAGATAACACATTCTCGAGGATTGGCTTTAAATAAGGTACTGCAGGATGTTGTTCAAAACTGATATTTTGCATTACAAACTTTGAGCAGAAGAATCTTCAGTGAGCACAGAGAGAACTGTGAATTGTGAAAGATTTGGATTAGATTATTTTAACAAACTACTTGTTATTCCAAGGTTGTCTTCACTAACGAATAGGCTCTTTTTTTTCCTTTTTTGTTCTTTCTGGGATATTTTTTGTTGATAATTCAATGAAATTAATTTTTTTTCAGCACTGGCTGGACAACACAAAAAGCATTAAAAAGCAAGTTAAAAGTAAGTGTCCTTTCCATTTTCTTTTGGGATTCTGTATTTAAGATACAGGAAGCACAGAGAGTTGGAATGGGTGGTGGAGGGCAGTGTCCTGTGAGGGGTGACAAGACCCAATGACAAAAACCCCACATAGTGCTACTGATTGTTTAATGATCTCTTCCCTCTGTAGCTCATATTACCTTATTCTAATGTTCTAATTAAACATGTTATAGGCTCATTAATTATAGTTAAAGTGGAGTCAAGGCAGCTGAAGATGTTTTAGTGTTATAGTTCATTATCCTGACTATAGGAAAACATGTCTTGGAGCCTCCATCCCTTGAGGCAGTTCTGGATGTCCGAACCTGTGTTCAGTCTGCCAGGTCCTTACCTGCTGCACAAGGCTTTAGTGTGGCCTGGTTGTTTCAGTGGTGTGTGCTTGGGTAACCTGTGGCATTGGCTCATTGTTGTTCAGCAGCTTCCTTGCTCTGCACTGTGGGAAGTCTTCAGGGATTTGTGGTGCTGTGTTAATACAACAGAGGTTTTGGAAGCACTGAGAGAGAGAAAATTCCTCCTGTCAAATGCAAGAATCAGCAGAGCTGCACATTTTTAAAGAACTGTTAATCCATCCTTTTGCTAAATTAACCCTTTGCTTTCCAGAAAAGATGACTCTTCCATAGAAGGGTGTCTTAAGTCCCCATAAAATATGTATAAACTTTTGTGGAATAGAAAGGCCTAAGTTGTCAGCAGTATTTCCTGGAGCCCTGAGAAGGTATTGCAGAGACCTACAGCATGCCTGAGGGTTTAGTCAACTGCAGAGCCAAGATGCACAGCTTTCTTGGTGATGGATAGCCCTTAAATATAGGGATTAACCTAGATTCACGTGCTCTTGGCAGGATGAGTCAAGTTAATGTGATATGACTGTTGGGTTAACTTGTAACAGATTTGGTGTGCATATTTAAGTGTCTTTTCACCCTGATGTTCTTCACAAATTTCCCTGTCACAAAGGAATTCCTGCCTTGAGACCTTGTGGTAGGACATAGCCAACCAATTTCAGTCAAGTTTTGTGATGTGATTCTGTGTAACAAAAAAATAAGATGTCTCATCCAGTAACTGTTACTGTTGTCTTGAATGAATTGTGCTTTGCAGTTGGCCCACCATATTGTCTGCATTTTCGTGTGAAGTTTTACTCATCAGAGCCCAATAATCTACGTGAAGAGTTAACAAGGTAAGAGGGATTTTGTGTGAGAGAGAGGTACCCAAATAAGGCCAGTAAAATGTTTTTTGGGTACTTAAACAGTTGTATGATGTTTCAGCTAATTACTCGGAGCTGCTTGCTTACTTGGCATTTTGTAAATGTAGCTCTCTTTTTGTAAAGTAGCTGTCTTGAAAAGAATAAACTGTGACATAAAGAGATCTAAATATTTATTTCCATTTTTCATTAGGCAATTCTGGCATTTGATCTGAGTAGCTTATACACGATGGACAGAGGTTTTTACTGAAGGGAACAGACATTGTTTCTCTGTCCTTATTCTTCTTAAGCTGCATTTAGTTTCAGCTGCATGCAGTCATCCTGTCTCTAGGCAGAAAAGCATTGAATTGCAAGTTAGGACTTCTTGGCAGAAAGTTCAGTGAGCATTTCATTACTTTTGTGGTCTTTGCAGAATTTATGCAAAGGGAAAATAGTATTTTACTGCCATGTTGAGCTGTGAGTTGACAGTAGATGTGTAGGATTGTAGTATCAGGTGAGCAGCAGTTTCTCTTGATTAAAGCATTTCACAGATCCATTCATATTACTGCCTTTCTTGTTGGGCTGAGACATACTTGAGGTGCTTTGAAAGAGAACACAACCTACCATCTGTCAGTAGCGTAAATCTGTTATAAAAGACATTTCCTTGCATTGTCACCATTGCTGCTGATCCCTTTTGGAGAGTAAACAAAGTTATGTTGTCGTGATAGCTGTGGACATGTAAGACTCTCAGCTCTTTGTAAGGGCATGAAGTGTGTGTGTTTGTTGTTCAGGTTTGTGTCTGTGTGGATATTCAGTCTGCACTCAGCCAAATCCCTGGGAGTGCTACCAGGAAGATTATAGTAGCATTACCCCTTACAGCCATATGTACCCTCTGCAGCTTCATATTTGCATGTGATAACATAATGTGATAACTGTTGCTTTTTAATGCTTTCCTGCTTTTCTGGGAAGAATGTTTTACCTCCTCATTCATGTTCCTGAATAAACTGTCTTTAAAAACAATACCCACAGACAAAATTCAGACCTACATCTGTATCTACCAGTGTGGAACATTTTCATCCATTTTGACTGAGTTCTGCCAGTCAGACCTTGCTATACAGGTTTTAGCAGGGCAGACCTGAAACCTGAGGGCTTTAAAACCCTGTCTGCCTACTTAGCTAATCCCCCCAGAACAGGAGAGCAAGTCTTCCTTCTGTCTTGAGACAGTTTGACACCTTAAAGCAGCAGAAGCAGTGGGAAGTGGAGCTTGCTAAGGTTTATAGGTGTCGCTAGCAGGGGCTTTGTGCAGCAGGACACCCAGCTGGAGCCATTCCTCAGCTTCCACAGGTGCAGCTTGCTCATGTTCTCTGCCAGCTTCCCATCAGTCAGAGGTCGTGTAACACAGCATGGGAAGTGCTTGGATTGTTTGGGAGTGTTGTGTGGCTGATAAGCACAGACTGGTCACACCCACTTGACACAGGAGGCCTGTGCTCATTCTTTTGATATCGAGGGTCGGTAACAAACAAATTTATTCCCCATGTGGGGGCTAGTGTTCAAAAGGCCTTGGATAGTAAATGGTTTGGTGAAGTACTCGTGGATTTCTGTGGGACCTGTAGGAAAAACACCTGCATCTGTGTTGTGTCTGTAAGTATGAGGGGACACAAACACACGTTTTAGCAGATGCATTGTCTTTGGTGTTGTGTAAGGCTTCGGGGCATCTGTGCTAGAATTCAAACCGGATACCATCGTGGTTGCCAGTGCTTTATACTTGAGAGTTCTTCTCTTGTCAGAGGAAGGCTGTTTACCATGATGGAGCAAGGGGCCTGCTCTTTGTGGGTGTTGGATCGGAAGAATTGGTGTTGTGCACCACAGGGATTTGTATTCAATATTTGCCCAATTTCTAAGGAAGAAGAATACAGAAAAAGCAAGGCAGTGAAGGAAAGCTGGCTCTGAAGAGTAAACAAGTTGAAACGGCTGCAGCCTACTGTTTATTTTTTTTGTCACTTTGCAGTCAGCTTTCTGGGTTAGATTTTAACTAACTGATCCATATTAGGAACGTTTATTTTTGTGAGACTTTAAAATAACCATTCTCTTATGAGGTTGGTATGTCTATGAATAATGAAGAAAACATGGAATTTGCAAGTTGTTCTTTGCCCAGGTAGAATCAGAAGAGAAAAAAACATATTTACTTGGGTATGCTGTTTCTTTTTCCATGCAACACTGTAGTGCAGCTTTTGACAACTCGTAGTTTTAGATTTGCTTCATTTGAAATGTGTGCACAACTCACAAACCCAATTAAAAGCCTGGAAAGGTCACACTGCAGGTTTTTTCATCCTGAAAATCCACATAAAGAGTAAAAACATTTTTATTTGTCAGGCTCTAACTTACTCCTATTGACTGAGTTACACATTAGAAATACTAGTTAATCACTTATTTCTTATTTAATCCTACAGGTATTTATTTGTTCTGCAGCTGAAACTGGATATTCTTAGTGGAAAGTAAGCAGCCTTTTAAATAATTACAATGTGTTTAGCATAGAATTTATTAAACTTATATTTGGATAATTAGTAAGTTTTGCTTAGTAATGTGATGTTACTTTTTCTTTAAAATACTACTTGTCTATTCATGAAAATCAGCAGTGGAATGCTTAAATAAGGTAGTGCTTATCTCCTGTTAATTTTTTGAAAATCTACTAATCCTTTTTCTTATCCCAAACATTTGTAGTTTCTTACTGTCAGCTTTATAAGTTGTCTGCTAAATAGGGTCAGTTCAGGTTTTAACAGTGCATTTTTCTTATGGCAGATTGGAATGTCCCTTTGACACAGCCGTCCAGTTGGCAGCTTATAACATGCAAGGTGAGTAGGTGTGAGAGGGGAAGGGTAAAGTTGCATGAACAGTTTCATGTAGAATGTTATTAACTTTTCTAGTCTGTCCTTGTTACATCCAGAAAATGGGTTTTGCCCAGATATTAGTGATCCAGTGTGAAACACAGCTCTTTTTGATTGTAGTTGTGTTGAAAGCATATACAGAAAATTACTCAGTTCTTCGAGAAATAGAACAAGGAGGTTCTGAACTTAAACAGCTTTCCCCTAAACTTGTTTACTCAGGTGCTTATGTGCAAATCTGTTCACTTTCACACAAGATATAAGGTCTGCATTCTTCCTGAATTGCTTTGATACAGTAACACAGCTCATTTTTTTTTCATTGTATAGTTTCTGCCAGGTATTTTCTTAGTTTTCCAAATCAGGTACAAAATTGGTTTTGTCCTTTTATAAAATACTAGCTTTTCACTTCAGCTTATTTGTATGAACATCTTAGTGCGCTGTGTCTCATGTTTGTACTTTAGCATCCATATTTGAACTGCACTTATTGGTGTTTCAGATCCTTTTTCAGCCACAAGACGTGACATACAATCTTTTTTGTCAGCCCTACAGCACTATGCTTGAGTCATCTGAGATTCTAGTAAAGAGTTATCTTTAACTTTTGATTCCAGCCAATAATACAGCATCCATGGCTTCTCTGAGAGCTCTGTCTGACCATAAGTTGCTTGCATGGGTTGTACATCACTGATCTTCCCAGCCAGTGTCTTCTGTTCTTTGGATGAGGGTGTCACCTTAACAAATGTTTTCAAGCAGGGTTGCTCACAAAAGAAAGTAGGGAGGCTTGAAGTTTTAGAAATGTCTGCTAGAGTAGGCTTTTGAGTCCTTATTGGAGCATGTAGATAATGGCCTTATTCAATCTAGTTTGAGTCTACAAGAAATCCTGGAACCTCTTCTGTAAAGCTGATATATAGACCTTTCAGATGAAGAGGCAATTTGGAGATGTGCCACAACATTCATCTTGTAAATCAGTGCAGTGTTGTACTTACTCTGCAGGAGTTAGGTAACAGAACCAGGTCACTGAAATTCATTCTCTGTACAAGTATTTTCCAGAACACGTTTTGGTTTTTTCAGGTAGGAACTTCTAATGGCCCTAATCATGTGTAGGTTGGGATTAAACTGTGAAGATACTTTTTAACCTGCTCTTTTGTGTGGAAGGAAAACAGTTATAATACATTCCATAGCTAAAAATATTAGCATTGTTAGAGCCTGAAGATACAGGTTCAATGAATAAGATTTTGGAAAAACAAAGTGATCTAATTAAGCCATATATCCATTGCTTTTTATGCTGGTCTTTTCTTTCCTCTTTCCACAATGAGGCCTGTAGCAGGGCTTTAATCTTAGTGTCTGACAGCTGTGTACTTTTATTTAAATCAGCTGGAACCTAAGCTGGCTTTGACAGCATTCCTTTCAACAGAGGCAGGCGTTCTAGTGGGAGTAAATTATTACAGAACTACAGGCTTCCTCAGTCAGCACTAAAAAAGGAAAAAAAAGAGGGGGTGAAAAAACTTATTATGCTTGCAGTGTTCAGAAGTCCAAGAAACAGGTTGTTTCTGTACCTATGGAATACTGTGTGCATTTGACTTCTCTAGGTCTTCCCAAAGATGTCTCAGTTTTTTTCCTACACGAATGTATGTAGTTTTGTTTTTCAGACAGAGCAATTACTGGTTGGTATCAGACTCCCAAGGTCCAAGTTACAGAATTATTCCTAATTTTTTGGATATGAGCTGAACATTAAGAAGCAACTTGAAATCAGTGGGAGGAGCAAATGCTTAGTGACTCTGGAAATCAGGACATGTTTCCAAAGATTTCTAACTTTGAGTTTCAGCATTTTAGGCATGTATGTCCTTGAAAGCTGGAGTTGTTAGCATCTGTGTGAAATGGAGGTTGTGCTTTTGATGTGGCACGCCCATTGACGTGTATGTTCCAGTATCCTCTCTAAATAGCATCCCTTATTGCCCCTCTGAGCATGCAGCAGTGGACTAGATGAGCCATTTGACTAACCCAGTAGGGCATTTATGATGTTCTTAGGTGGAAAGGAGAGCAACAAGTAACAGCTGCATGATTGTGCCCTGACATGGAGTAATTTTAGCAGGAGAAGGGGATAAAGAATCATAAAACCAGAAACTGATTTTTAGAATGGACAAGTAATTTTATGAAAAGTGTCAGAACGGGTTTTGGTTTTAATAAATCTCAAGAGATATTGTTTTAATAGTTTAAGGCAAAAATCCATTGTAACTTTAGTCAGCTGTCATCTCAGTAGATACTTCAGTGATAAAAATGCTGAAAACTTTCTGCAAGAAATAAAAAAAGGTGAGTTTCAAGGATATTGATAAATTTCCTTTATAGGAGGCTTGTTAAGGAATATGTCAATGGCACTTTGTAGAAACTAATACAAAGCTTTTGTGCAGACAACACAGTCATTTGTTCAGTGTCCATGATTTCCCTGTCAAAAAAGGTGATGCTTGAAAACTAGGGAGAAGTGGAGGAGAAGGAACACAAAAAGAAATCTAGTATTTTAGATTAACTAGAAAAGTATGCAGAAGTTCCACTGTATGCAAAAACATCCACCTTGTTAAGCACTGTTCCCAATAAACAATGCTGTTCTTTTGTAGCTGAACTTGGAGACTATGATCCTGCTGAACATGTCCCTGAGCTGGTGTCTGAGTTCAGGTTTGTCCCCACTCAGACTGAAGAGATGGAACTAGCCATCTTCGAGAAGTGGAAGGAATGCAGGTACAAGATCTTCCAGTTAATGCTACCCAGCTGTTTGCACTGATTTTTGTAAGAAAAGAATGTATTGAAAAGAAGCATCAGCAGTGTAGAGGCTTCTTCTGTGATCTTGTTCAGAAACATAATTTTAATATGGTGCTGTCATATCTTGTAAGAGGATATAATA
>WEIV01011180.1:33854-82582 GCA_013390005.1 Calyptomena viridis | reverse complement strand
TTTTCCATTTAAAATTTTGGTTTTCATACATTGTACATAGGATGCATGCAACTTTTGCTCTTCTGATTGCCTGCTTTTAGGCAGTGCTAGGCTATTTTTACTAATCATATACTTTTTAATTAGGTTATCAGTGAAATATTAATTAAATTTTAATTAATGCTTTATATTTTTGCAGCACATACTGCTAAACTGGAAGAAACAAGGTAAGATGTATTCTGATATTTGAACTTCTCTCTTTTGTGTTTGCCACCTGTATCTGAGCACGTGTCTGCAGAAGGAGGGTATAGAGGGTGATGGCCTTTTAACTGTGGTTTTACTGTGGGTGTTGTTTGATTGCTTTAAATAAAACTTACTGCTCAAAGCAAAGCTCCTGTGTTGTTGTCACACAGACAACTTTGCCAGACTTGCTTACAGGAGTTTGTTTATGACTAACTATGATTCTTGCTGAATATGAGCTGTAGTTCTGTGTTCTGCCAGGTAAAGAAATCAGGTAAAAGCATGTGAGGATGTCTTTGTGAAATCTGCCTGCTGTGGCTATGTGACAAGTGAAGGTCACAGGGAAAAGACAGTAAAATAAATATTTGAAATGGGGTAATGATTTTATATTCTGTACAATACTTGCATTTATTTTTGTATACTTAAGTATTTTTATTCATGATCAATATTGAAAGGGGGAGGCCTTTTGGTTCTTTATTTCTATACCAAAAGTCTTCCTGGATGTGTAGTTCCAGACTTGCTGTTGCAATGTAAATTACTCATCTATATCTGAATCATAGAGTTTCCATACCCTTCCTTAAGGGAAGAGAGGAAACCAGTCTGAAAGGAACTACCTGGTAGTGAAGGAACTGAATCACTCAGCTCTGGTTTCTGTCCTTTGCCCTAATACTTGTGAACATCACAAAGATCAATTGCAACCACATTATTTTTTAAAAAGTAGATGATTGTAGATGTTAAGCACCGTGATGAGCTGGGTAAGGAATGTTGAAATAACATTTCAAAACTATGCTTAATACAGGCGTATATTTTCAGTTTGTAGTAACAAGGTCGATTCTTGCACGAGAGGGGGAGAAGTCTGAGAAGTGTGGGGACAAGGCTGCAGGGAGGTCTCTGTGACCTCCTGTATTGTTTTTTCTTTATGAAGTGGGAAAGGACTCTTCCAAACTGGATGTCTAATATTAAAGTGCTTAAAGATCCTCTGCATGTAAACTGTGTCTGTCTGATTAATTAGTACTCTCATCATGCTGTGTTGTCATGCCCTTCTGAGTTTCAGGCTGCTTAGGTCATTCTGAGAGTGGGAAGAGAAACTTCATGTGCAGTTTCTCCTCCTGATAAGGCTGCAGTCTCCTGACCTGCACCTAGGTGTGGCACTGTTGTCAGTCTCCACAGCAAACTATGCTATTTCTGAAACCCTACACTACACTCGAGTGTTGCTAATTGAAATGCATCATGAAAGATTTATGTTGTTCCATTCTTTTGTGTTAACTCAGCACAGGAGAATGTGCTACCCAGAAGGCATTCCTTAGTATTTCTGTTAAATGTGCACTGTTCTGTGGTAGCCTTCACATTCTCTCAACAGAGAAGGGACGAAGTGAGGAACAGGCAAGGGACAGCTTGTTCAGTGTTGACATTATGGTATTTAAAATAAAATAAAGAGTCACTGAAGTAGATACAGAAATCTGAATTGTCAGCTTGCCAGGTTGGATAGCTATTGTCCAGACCATAAATCAGAAGATAAATGAGTTGGAGGAGACTGGAACCCTTTTTTTAAAAGATTAGAAGTCTGGGAAAAAAGTTTGTTTTGCATGAGATTTATAATGCATAATTATTGTATAAGGTATAATGCTTTTATGTCTTTCGAAAATGTGAAATGTGTCTTGCAAATTCAGAAATCATTAAGAATGGAGATATGGGTCTTATTTAATTTATCAAATACAATAAATATTTAATAATATAAAATTATTATTAATGCTGTGCTGAACTGCTGTGCACATAAATTTGAATAGCTGCTTTTAAGCCCATTAGAGGTTGTATGCAGAGGAAACTCATCAATTTTTCTAATCAGCTTTGTGATGTGAAACTTCAAATCAGAAGGGTTCTAGTTATGGAACAAACGTGGTATCTGCAGCATGTAGGTGATGAACTCCCAACAATGCCATATTTTGCTGGGTGTTTAACTAAAACTATGTAATTTTTGCTTCAAAAGTGCCCCACCTTACTGCTGAATCAGGAAGACTTTTTAAGCCAATCTGGTTTAGGAAAGGAAGAACTAAAACCAGATGAGTTACAGATAAACTACAGCTTGAACAAACAAAAAATAATGTCCTACCCTTAGTTACCTAGAATGAGGCAGCTGACCTAAAGCATAAGTTAAAGTTTTCTTTTTGAGAACAGTTAAATACTTTGGAAGTATCTTTGTTAGACTTTGTGTTTCTCTCTGAAAATCCTTCCAGTTCTACCAGTCTGCAAAAGCAGTTTGTTGATCTGATTCAACAAATTCAAGTTTTAAATTCTTCTTGTCTTTCAGTACTGCAAACAATGCTGTTATCAGCCAAACTAATGGATCACAAGTAAGGAGTCTCTCTTTCATTAACTCTAAAGGTAGTTTTAACATGTTTTGACAGATGTGAGAATTTTGTTATTTCCTCTTAAAATACGGTGATTGACCAGTTGAAAGTTACAAATAGTTAACTATTAAATTGCATGCCAAGGAATTGCTGCTAATTGACAAGCAAGGTAATTTGTTAATTTAGCTGGAGTAAGGAAGACACCCCTGCCCTAGTACTCTACAAACAACACTATTTACAGATACAGATTTTTCATAGGTACACAAAGTAGCTTTGTGTGAGAGTTGTTATTATCCAAAGCACATTAATTCTATATGCTAATTAAAAAAAAAGGAGGTGCAATTCGTCAGCACCTATGTTGCTCTTGGTGACAGTATTTTTTTTCTCTGAAAGAAAGGAATGCACTTACAAATTAAAGAATATGTTGTTAGCAAAAATTCTTTGTTTTCTGAAATTGAGAAGGAAATCAGAGATACCTGTCTCCTCAGTACTTGTACACAGAATATTCTGTTTCACTGAAAAGGGATGATGTTAGTGTAAAGTGACTCTTGAGTACTAAAAACAAAACAGGACTTCAAGTTTGGAAAGATCTTTTCTTGCTTTCTGGAACATTTCAGGTGGAGAGTGCACCAGAAAGGGTCACATAAACGAGATTTTGGTTGGGTTTAACATTAAAATACCCAATCTCCACTGATAAGTTGCTACTGTGGCAAGCCTTTTGCCTTCTGTCCAAAAGGAGTGGTTTTTTCAGGAGCTGTTATGTTTCAAATGGCAGCCCAAAGGTCTGCAACACAAAGGTGCCAGTCGTTACCACAAAGTTTCCTTCAGAAGGAAAGCATTATTGCAGGAGTTTAAAAAGGGCACAGCAGGTCACAGCTCAGTACCAGAATCTGTAAGCAGCCTTGGCTTCACCATGATCTCCATACTGTGTGCAGTACTGGTGAAGACTGGGCATGGGTATCCAGTGCTGTGGAAGTAAGGGAAGACAATGGCTTTACTTCAGCTTTGTGCTTAAGAAGAAGTGGTGATGTGTTTTGTTCTCTTTAATGTGTTATCACTTCATTAATGTGTGTATAGTAACTTGTTTATGTTCTGTCTCCAAAGAGCTGGAATGCAAAACCAAACCTACCTGTCCTAACAGTGGTTCCTTCTGCCCCAGTCTTAGTGGAAATAGAAAACCTCCCAAGGAGCCCAGGAGCCAGCCAGCAAGACAAGAAGTGGTATGTTCTGCTTTGCTGGGAAATGAATTTTGTTTGCTTATGCATGATTTAAGTAGATGTTCCTTTATCTGTACTTAAATAAGCTGCTCTCCTTGTATCTTTATGTAAGTTGACAATCGAGTTAGTGGTCATGCAACTGATTTTTTCCTATGAATTGTTGTGTGGCTTAGTCACTGCCAACCAAAACAAAATTTCTTCAGGTGCTAAAGAAATTATTAAATCAGGATTAGCATTTTCAAGTCTTGGAAAGAGCTGGGTCCTTCTCATTTGCCACAATACCTTTTGTAACTTTTTGCTTGGTATCATGGGGCCTAAGGATTTACACTGATCCTTAGGAAAATACAGAATCTTGTAAATTGGTATCCTTGTGAATCATCTTTTGAACCTTTTAAAACAGGCAAACTGATTTTTCTCATGATCTTGGGAAGAATGGGAGCTTGAGGAAAATGGCAGAAGCTGAAGATAAGAGCTTTTATTTCATGTAATCAGAGTGTTTGTTTTATGGATTGGATGCATCTCAAAATGAGAACTATTTGTTTGAAGATAGATGACTGTACATATAATTCACCTTAAAGTAATTCTATATTGGAACCAGAACTGACATGTATCAAGCCAGTACTTGTGCACATGTCATCTTAAATTTTTCAGCTTCTCGTGCCTTCACAGGCAGTATGGCTTATCCTAGAAGGATAATTCTGGCTTCTGCCAGACTCTTCAGGAGCACTAGCAGTGGAATGGAGTGACACAAAAGCTCTTATCCTAAGCAGTTTCAGCCCTCAAGAGAAAAAGTCTTTCTCCCATTGTCAGGCATATGAACTTGCTTTGCTTCAGTATCTCTTAAAAGTGGATAATACCTGTTTCTAACAGTACAATGACAAACCTACTTTAATTTCATAAAATCATATTCATTTAAAGACTTTCAATACTGTCGATTTTGGATGATAAGGGGATGGTAATTCTGCTTTGAGTTGCATTTTATTGAAATTTCAATCAGAACGTGTGATCAATGCTGTTTTTCTTTCTTTTGCCCTTGATTTATCTAGTATCTGAAATCTGTGCTTGTCTGTGGTGGGATCCTGTTGATCGCTCGATTCCTTCCGTGGTGGTGGGTGAAAGGTGGTGGTTTCTTTATTCTTCAGCATTCTCAATACGGTTTTATTTTTATTCTTTTGGCCTAGTTGCAAGATGAGTGCTAGAAATGTGTATTTCCTGTGGTGGAAATGTTTGACTCTTGCTCCAAATGGCTGCTCTTGGGTATCTGATTTGTGCTACCGTTCCTGCTCGTCTTTGCAAGGCTGCTGTTGCTTATTGAAATCCCACTGCTTTTGTTCTGAAACAGTCTGTTTCAGTTTTGGGTTTGGTCTACCTGTTTTAGGATTAGGAACTTGAGCCTGTCTTAACATTGTCAAGGAATCTAAGCTTGCGTGCCAGCTGCTGCAGGATGTAGCCTTTATGTGGAAGAGTGAGAGTGAATGTGAAATACACCTGCATGTAACCCAGAACAGCGTGTCATAAAGGAAGCAAACTTCTTGGAAACCAGTCCTATTGAATAGAGAGTGCAGTGCTTGTACTGCCATTAAATGTGTTACATTTCTTTGAGATGTATCATAATTATTCAAAGGAGTTGTCTTCTGGTTTTAGTGTGTTCACTGGAAACAGTACTGCCTGTAATAAAGGGCAAATCCAGCTGTAGGAAGAAAACGGTTCGGAGCTGAGTCAGCAACTGAGCTACATTCTGGTTTTCTAGATGGGAAGTGGGGTTAGGTTAATATCATTGCCAGAACATATGTATTTATTGCCAGGGGCAGTGACTTGGCTATTGCACCTGCAAGGGTGTCTGGGTGCTACTAACAAGATCTCCTCTCAACTGCTACTGTCTTTAATTGGTCTGTTTCTGCATGAATTATCTTTGCTTTCTGTCAGAAAAATAGTCTTCTTTTAGAGAGAGCTTGCCAAGGGTTGTTGAGAACACCAGAATCCTTCAGACTGTGGATTTTGTAGATAGATTGAAGGGGTTTAGAAGTAAGGTCCCGACCTCATGGGTTTCTGCACTCTGCTTGGCAGATGCCTGGGTTGGCTACCTTGCAGCTTAGATCCCTTCCCAGTGTCAATGTTTCCTTTAATTTAAAATGTTAGTGCTGCAGCTGCCAACAGCAATTGTGCCAGACTGTAGAAAGTACTTTGCCAGATAGGAAGGATTTTAGTGTTGGGGATTTTTTTTGTTTTTTTTCTTACTTTGCTCCATTCCTGTAAAATTATCAGTACAGGAAAGATGTACTGCTCTGCAGGATCTGAAAATGGTCTGGAATATTAGCTGCAAGTCTGGGAAGCCTAAAACATTATCTGTGTCATTCTAAGTTTAATCTTTTCCCAAGAAGCTCTTTCTGTGCCAAGATAAGACAGGAGACAAAGGCTTAATATTTTCTTCCTTATTGTGGAATAAGTAGGGGATTTTTTTTTCTTTCTCTTTTTTTTTTTTTTTGCCTGCTAGTGGGTGTAGCTTTCCCTTAACCATGTACATGAGAAGTGGGAAAATAATGTAACAAAATGTTGATAATTGGAGCTCTCAGTACTCAGGGGTCACTTCCTCAGCATATTTCACTAAAAAGAAAATTTTTAATTTACCCATGGGTGACCTTTATATAAATCCTGTCTCTTTTCTAAAGGAGGACTATCCCTGAACGTTAATCATTTACCACTGTTGTGATTCCTGCATGCTTTCCTGCTTCCCTGCCTTAACATGTGTGATCTTCCAACTCATGCTCTGGCTGCTTGGCTGTTCTGGAACATGAGAATGTGGAATTTGAGCTGTCCAACCCCTCTATGTGAACAGCAACAGTCTTTCCACTTTGTTTAGATTTGGCTCCTTAAGTAGAGTCTTTCACATTAAACTGAAGGAATACCTTTGTTTTAGAAATGTCCTTGCTTCAGTAGTTTATGAAGTGCTTTTTTCCAAGCACTTTTTTGATACCTTATTGTACCTTCACATCAGCCTCTCCTAAAATGTATCAGTCCAGGATCCTAATGCTACAGACAACAGTTAACAGATCATTGCCCATTTTTTAAGTATTTTAAAATTCAGCTGTTTCAGTAAATTGGTTATCCCTGCTGCTTTGGAGATGCTTTTGCCTAAAGCCTTCCAGTTTTCTAGCTAAGGACTCCTGCATAAAAACATTTTTCAAAACACTGTTTAAAGTGAGGAGTATTCTCCATTGCTCTTTTTTTAGCTTTTTGAGGATTTTATTCCAACTGTGGTGTAGACTAGCCATAACTGTGAACAGTATTTCTGTGGATTTAATTTTAGGAATTCAAAATTTGAAATTTACAAACCATTATGCCTTCATATGCAAAACTAGAAAGCAAGGTCTTAGTTTGTATTGTGACCTTTTGTAAAATGGTCCTTTTCCAACTGAATTTTTTATGTTAATCTAAGTCATAGCTGTAGTCAACTTCTTCAGTAGTATTAGTCCCTTAGTCACCTAAATTGTGAATGATTTGTGTTTGCTCTACTGTTTGTTCCTACATAGCAATGCTCATTTTTCTGAGTTTCTATTTTCTTCTCTTTTTTTTAAAACTTGCATTAGAATTTGCATTTTCCAGTGACTTTGAAAACTGGTATCGCTTATAGATGTTTCTTTCAGGTGTACATTTAGAGCTGCCACTAAACTTCTTTTCTGCAGATAAAACACGCTGGGTACCTGGGAGGTCTGTTCCTCCATCACGTTATGACCTCCTGTCTGTAAAATGCACACGGCTCTCGCTCAGTTTTGTCAAGTGGTTTGAAATATAAAGTGCTTTTCATTTGGTAAGTGTAGGCAACGCTACATGAGAGCGCCGGTTATTTCGGACTTGTGCAAAAACGTGCCTGAAGGTGTGCAGAGAAGGGGTTTACTGACAGTGTCCTCATGTACACGTACACTGCTTGCCTCTTCCCCTCAGTGTCCACCTCCCAGCCACACCCTTTTCCCTTGTCTTTTCGCATCCATCTTCTCGTCTTTATCTTCTGCTTTACTTTCCCGCCCTCCTTCTCCTCCGTGCCCATTTACTAATTGTGCCCCCTCCCGCTCCCCGATACTCCAGGCCCTTTGACGCAGCCGACCGGTGTCACCGTGGACTCCCGTGGGACGCGTGGGCCCCGCCGAGGACCCGCGCCGCGGACGGACCGTGTCCCGCGTTCGTCCACGAGCACAACGTGAAGAACGCGGGAATGCGTGGCGGTGCTGGTGCCTGCGCTGTCCAAGCCACCATGACCAGTCTCTGAGACGTGGGCCTTGCTGGAGTTGGGACTGCTTCCCAGCAGAGGCTGCCAAATGACCTGTTGAGCTGTCTCTGAGATAAGGACAACGGACCCAAAGCTCACTGTAGAGGGGGAAAAAGGTTTATTACACAGGCTCTGTGTATCGAGCTGTTGGTGTTTAGTCTTTAAGGAAAAAATAACATATAGACCAGAAGCCACATGTCAAAACAGTATCTATCTATATAGATAGATATATCCTTTAAATTGTGTTAAGGTTTTTCTTAATAACTGGAAGTTGTGGTTTTTTTTTGGTAGCTTGGTTTGTCTTTGAGAGCCATGCAGGAAGTCACATTTGTAGTAAAAGTACACATGCAATGGGTTATAATGTGGTTTCAAAAATCTAAGAGAAATAGAGGATGCAACTGCCCCTTCTTTTGAACCAATGGTTATATAGAAATATATAAGATACATGGTTGATCTGAAAATTAACCTTTTTACTTCACTAAGACCTCTTCTGAAATATATTGTTTGGAAATGGAATAGAATTATTTTCATTTTTTAAGAATAAAATTATCAGAATTCCAGAAATGGCAAAGAGTAATTTTTTTTTCTTTCTAGAAAATTTTATTTCTTTTTTGCCGCTGTCCTCCAGTTAAAAAGAAACAGAAATATTTCCTGAGAGTCACCAGTTCTGCCATATGATTCATGAGGTTAATTGTTGAGTCAGAGGTTAAGTCTCCAGCTTCATGGCTCATTGGTGTTCTTGGGGGCCTTTAACAACATGAAGAACAAGTCTTTACCCTTGAGCACACTGTTTTCTCACGTGTTTTCTGAAGTCAGCTGTTTTTAAATTGCAATATTCTTTACCTATTAAAAAGGAAAAAAAAAGGATGAAAAGTTTTAGTAGAGGGCTTTTAAAATTCATTTATATTTGGCTTTTAGGATAAAGAAGGAGTTGGAATGATTTTTCAAATTGTTTCATTATATTTCAAATTGCCACAAAGCTCAAAAATATAAATACATTGTTTTCAGATATCCAGCCCTGAAGAACCAAGAAAGTAAGTGTCAGCCAGGACACAACTGAATATTGCCTGAGATATTTTGGCCTCCTCACCCCTGCATCTGACAGGGGGAAAGAGATTGCTAATTTAACATAAGTCTCTATTTTATAGCTCTGCTTAAAAAATAAAAGGATGTGCAAGCTGTATTTTAAAGACCTGTGACAATCTACCAAGGTGATAGGAGCAGCCTGTTGTACTAGTTTTAGTTTTAGATTTTGAATGGTGGATGTTGTAAACTTCTGAAGTGAAGCAAACCCATTTGTTCCTTTATTATTTATAAGTTGCATAAGAATATGCAAATGAAAGCAGGTGTCTTAACTACAAAGACATTATATGATGTTGTAGAGGGAGAAGAACTAATTTGAATGATTTGGGATAATTTTGTATTTAAAATGTAAGAATACTGTTGCAATAACAGATCGCTGTTTTGTTGCAGTTTTAAGTTCAGATGTGCTTATGTAGAGGTCAGACCACTGCAAGTAGTGCCTGACTCCTCAGGTATCAGAGAAGTTTTGTGTAGCTGTCATAAAATTAAAAAGTAATTGAGACTGTAAGATGCCTCTGGAGATCATGTAGTCCACCCCATGTGAAGAGCTGGGATGAGTACAGCAGTTTGATCAGGACTGTGCAGCCAGGCCTGTTTCACAGGAAAAGTTGGGTTTTTTTCTTGGGTTTAAGTGAAATTTCCTGTGTTGTAGTCAGTTTTCACCCGTTGCCTCGTCTTTTCTTTGGGCTTCCTTGAGATGAGTTTGACTTCTGTCTTTACTCTCTCCATCAGGTTTTTATAAACATTGAAATCCTCCTGAGCTTTCTGTTCTCCAGGCTGAACAGTCCCAGCTCTCTCAGCCTCTTCTCCTCTCTTAGATTCTCCAGCCCCTTTGTTGTCTTCATGGCCCTTTGCTGCACTCCTTCCATATGTCCATGTCTCTCTTGTCCTGGGAAGCCCAGGGCAGAGGGCTGTCAACTCTACTGATGGTCATGGGCTACGCTAGGATTAATTGCAAGTTTGGTAATTAAAGCTGTGGCTAAGATTTTTGTAGAAGATTTTTTTGCGTGACAGATTCAGGATAGGGGAAGCAGCCCTGGTTGTCTGAAATCCTTTAGGACTGAGTTGTTTCGCTATGGTAAATGTTGCATGCTTTTGCCACGTGGCTTTGAATATTACACACATCCTGAGGGTTGATTTTCCTCTGTCCTGGGTTTATTTTGGTGTGACTTCATTGACTTAAGGAGAATTATTCTGGTTTCCATTAGGGTGAGTGACAGCTCTCAGTAGCAGACAGAGAAATTGAACCATGCTGGTACCAACAAGCACCAAGCTGCATTTTTACAGGGACAGGTTATGTGCTCTAGGAGTTGCAATGAGGAAGCACATGGATGTCTTTCTAAACAGTGTGGTGGTGATTTTTTTTTTGCTTTGCTTAATATCCCCAAAGGTTCTGCAGCCAGCACCTTTTCCTAAGGGTGTTTTCTATCCTTTCCTGTAGTTGTTGACTTGCATATACTTTGCTATGTCAGTATTTGGAATTATCTTCAAACAAATGGGAGACTGCAGAAGTCTTGGAATGTGGGACTTGCTTGATTAGAAACTAAATATGTGTGAGCTGTCTCTGTTTGTAGTATCTTGTATCCCCAGGATTTTTCCTTTTGCTTTTCACACTTTAGGAGGAAAAGGAAGCTCTTTTTTTTCTGAATATTTTGCAGTTTTGTTTTGGAAAAGAAATCTGAGAAGGCTTAAATTCACTACTCTTCATGCCTTCAGGTACAACACTGGGTGCCCCAAAATTAAGAAAATTAACAAAGAATTTCATACTGTTGAACTATCTTGCAGAGTCTATGTGAGAGACTATTGTATGTTACTACCTGTTTGAAAAAATAAATGAGCTTGCATGGTACTCCATGCTGTTTGACATTAGATTGCTGGCAAGAGAATTACCTCTTAGCAGAATCAGTTACTGTATTTTCACAAACTAGCATGAAGTGTTTTACTTTTCAACTAGGAAATTAAAAGGCACACCACTTGTAACTGACAGCTTTTCAGTCATGTTCTACGTTGAATGCTGTTTGGTACATAGTAATACCAATGTATTTGTCAGGAGAAAAGAAGACATAATGCAGTAGTTACTCCCTTAACTGTGTGAAATCCCTGAGCATATAATGACTTCTGTGTTGTGATTTATTACTGGGTTGACAAATCTTTCCATGCACTACAACCCTTATTATTCCTATATTCATAATTATTCATATGGCTTGAACTCCTGGCATCTTATATCAGCATTTCCCTCAGAATATTTCCGAAAATATGCTGGTAGAAGTTGATTCTGAAGACACAAAGCCTGGCTCTTACTACTAAGCAAAGTTCAAATATTCCTTTATATGTGGGTGAATATGGGAATGTATAAAGCTAGTGCCTTTTTCATTCTTGAGTATGGCAAGTTGACTGTCATGGAAGTGCTGCTTTTCCTGGGAAGCCTTTGGCTAATTGCTTTATGATTTCTGGAACAGTTGATACATGTTTTGTAAGAGATGTCAGAAATTTTGTGCAGTGATTCAAGTTGTATCTTGTGGTTTTTACTTCCATAGTTTGGCCATTTATGAAGCCTGCATGGTAGTCTTCCTGCTGGTGCTCTGAAGAGGGAGAAGAGTCTGGGTGACCTCTAAAGATTTAATGCTCTTTGGAGAACTCATCTTTTGTTGAGTGGCTGAGGGTCTCCCTGATATGACTTTGCTCTTGTTGACTGCCTATCTCAGCGTGGCTGAGTAGGTGTTTCAGTGGGTCTGAAGGCAAGATGAGGTCAGTTCCTACTTGAATCCTGGTCTAGGAGGCTTCCTTGAATCCACCTAAAATTGAGATAGTTTCTCAGAGGCCTTGACGTGATGGAGAGCTGAAGCTGCAGGGACTCACCCCATCTGCCCTTGCTACCTCAGCCAGTTCTCCATCCCATGGCACAAATGGCAGTAAATTTTTGTACAAACTTTGGTCACTTCAGTGTAAGCAGTGTACAGCTTTTGGAGCACACTTACACACTGTGTGCGCCATTTGAATATGCTGCAGATTTCAAGACTGCCCTTATCTGTAGCAGGCAAGTTTTTGAATCAATTCCCATCTGTCTAGTAAACACTACTGCAGTTGTCATGGGGAGGAAAAAGCCCATGTAATTATCCTAGCAATTTTCTAATTAATGTAATTTTTCACTCATTTTCTCTCCACTGTGATGCAGTTCTAAGAAAAGCATTAGAAGGTTTAAGAGTTCCTGATGTTCTGCATCACCTCTCTGATGTGGAGTTCATGGGAACTTACACCAAGGATCTTCAACACATCCTGATGTCAGCACCTCTGTGTGCTGCAGGCAAAATCTGAACTTCCTGTAATGTTGTCTTATTAAACATTTGGGAGGCTATTTACAGAAAATTCAGAAAATAGGAAGAAAATTGTTGTCTTCATGTGAAGATTAGAAAACTTTTTCACTCTCATGTGTTGGCATCCTCTGACAGTACGGTACAGGATTCAGTTTCACTTCCTTTTAATTTGAAAAGCATCTCTTCTTGCTGTTACTTCTAACTATTGAAAGTCTGTATCCATCATTCTTCCTTTGCAAGACTATCTGCTGCTTGCCATTTCCCATTAGTGATGCAGAGAGGCTGCACAGTGGGTCGAAAAGTTTCCTATTATTTGCTTTGTAAGTAGCTGCTTATTCCACTGCTTTAAGAGAATCAAGAAAGTGACCTCAATTTGCCTCACTGCAATTAATTGTTTTAAGATGTTTCGTACATTATTAGCACTAAAACGGTGATATCCTATAATCTGTTTCAGAGGTATATATTTAACATTGGAAGGATTCTTTTGGGTGCTTGAGCTGGAGGGGGAGGAGTTTTTCCTGGAGCCTCTAATGACAACAGGGCACTGCTTCCAGATTCCAGGGACTGTAGAGAGGCATGAGGCATTAAACTGGTAGTGGTAAGGGAGAAACTGGTGTAAAGAGTCCAGTAGGAAGCATCTCTTGTCTGTGCTTAAGGGTCAGTTCTGATGTTGTGGGTACTTGCTTGGTATCATTGTTCTCATATTTGGGACAGGACTTTCAAAAGTGATAGATTTTTCCTTCTTAAACCAATATTGCAGCCAAACTGCGTGTAAGAGTAATTGTTGATTGAAATGGGCAACAATCAAGATACAGTTGTGTGCACAGGCTGTCTGATTAACCCTTGTGTCCTGCAGCAGTTGTTGTTCCTGTGTTTGTTAGTTTGCTGTTAGGAGAGCTTTAGCTTTTCCCAGACTTGGAAGAGACGTATGACATTCCTGAATGCTTACACAATATAAGCATCATAATACAATTTTTGTTCTTATAATTGCTTTTCTTTGTTCATTGGAAGTACAGCTCATAGGGCAAAATAAAAAGGAGACATTTCCATCAGAAGGCAAAGGAGGTGAAACAAGTGATCCCTACGGGGTACAGAATACATGTTGTGGTTCACTTAAAATATTGTGACTGCTAAGGTTTCATTCACGTCTCTGCCTAAGTTAGCAAAACTGAAACTAGTTAGAGGTATGCCTGACCATAATAGTGTCAATGCAGACCTGTGCAGTGCACCCTTCTGCCCTCTGTTCTGCTTGCAAGTGTTGGGTGAAGTGCTGCACAAACAGCTTTTTGTGAACTGTATCAATTTCCTTCCCCCTAACTTCTCTTTTTCTCACATAAAAATCATAAAGGTACCTTGAGTTTGTTAGAAAAACTTCAAATGTTTGTTCCAAAAGGTGTATTTAATAGAAAAAAAACCTCTCTTTCTTCACTTTTTCTACTGTTATGTGATGAAGCAGAAGGCAACATGGACCTGTTCTGTTATGAAGTCACTTATACAGACATGAAATGTACCCCTTTTCATGTTTTTTAGGCTTTCTGAAAGCCATTGTCTATTAGTTACCTGAAAGAGTTTTTACCAAATGTGTCTGTAAAATGCTTGAACAACAGCTTGAAAAGAAGAGACTGTGTGTGTTAAAGCTTTTTCTTGTTACAGGGAGAGTGGTAACATGTTTCTGCTTATTTCTGCCCATCTTTCTGCCCTTGCAGCATACCTCTTGTTGACTTGCTGGACAGCACAGAGCTGCCAGAAACTTGTGTTGATGATGCCATAGGCCGTCCAGTTGTTGGATTGGCAACAGGAGATTCAGAAGAGGCTGTTAGTTGCCCTGCTGTCATGAAGGAACCTGCTGCTGAAAAAGCAGACTCTGATCGTAAGCAAACCTACAGATTTTTCCCTTTTACGATGTTTGAGGTCAAGATTAAATAATTAGGTTGATATGAGATTATTTCCTTAAAAAAATGCAGAACTGTTTTAGGAAGCTCCCTTATACATGTAAGGACAGTTTTATTCACAGCTGGGACAACAAAGCAGCTTATTTACAAGGACAAAGCTACAAGGTAAGAGTCAGATCTGTTGGATCTGACTTTAGCCACAAATGCAGTGAAGTGCAGCCATCTAAGCAATTAACTCTGTGTGCTTGCTCGTTCACTCTGGGGATGGCTGGCTAAATGAACTCATAAGAGTGCAGACTGCTGTGATTAGGTACACACAGTCTGTAGGATTGAAACTTTCACTGAAGCTCGAGCAAGTAGATTCTCCCAACCTTGTGGGGTTTTTTTGCTCAACTTCAAACCCATGTAATTAATATTCAGGAATAATGCAAGTTACAAGTCAAATAACTCCACATTAACTTTAGGAAGATAATATCTTTTCGGTCTTTTTCAGCATTTGAAGACACGTTCTTAAAACTGAAACAGCTGGAGACAGAGCACAGCAGCCCTGCGCCAACCGAGCGTCCCAATGTAAACATAAACATCCAGGTACTTGGGCTTCATTTCCCCAGCACAGTCACTGGGTTTTGTTCAGATCATTCTGAAAAGTCTTCCACTTGCCTTGGTTGGTTTGCCAGATTTTTAAGAATATGAGTGAGTAATATTGGGGTATAGTAAAGGAAATACAAATGCTTTATTGCGTATAAACCTGTGTGTGTGACAGCGCAGTGAGACAAAGATGGGTAGAGGTGCATGTATACAGACTGCAGCCTGGTGAAATTTTCTAGGATCAATGGAGTAAAAGGCATAAATGCTTGAAGTGTTTCTCAGTTGTCTTTATCTGTAGGTTACTACCTGTATGGTGTTATGTAGTCCACCCTGTTTTCGGAAGGAGTGAGCTGCTTTCCTGGCATTTTTCTGTTGCCTTTGATAACCTTCCCAGAAGGTTGTTTTGAGTCAAATTTGCTGATGATCCTATTAAGTAATCAGTTTGTACCTGCTCTCTGAAGTAGGTGTTAGTGCTCTCTGTGTTTACATAGAGAGGAGGGATGTGGTTTGATTAAGTGCTTTCAAATCCTTCTGAGCAAGTCAGGCTGCACTTTCATGGGCAGCTGAGCCAAAGTACAAGCTTAGGTGCCCTGAACAGGGTGAGGGCTCCCTCCCTCCTCTTTGCTTTTCATTCTCCAGCCTCCCTCTCTCCTGTGTCACCTCCAAGACTCATTGCATGTTTTAGTGCACAAATGTAGCCTACAAAATGGCTAACAAATTTTCTTTTGCTGTCTTTGTTTTGAACTTTTTGTTAAGGTGTTTGGTTTCTTTAGGGTTTTGGTTTGTTGTTTAAGTTGGGTGAATAGTGAAGTAAATAGGTTCATGAAAGGGGTCAAAGAAATGTCAGAGCTGTAGTGAAAATAAGTAGTGTTGGTAGAAGGGATGGAGAGGACAGGATCCTCCCTTACAACAGCAGTGGCCTGATTAATTGGTTATCAGACAACTGTACCCATACAGGATATTCTTCTGGGGTTTTGCACTTTAAAAAACATGGAATTTAGATTTCCCTTACTCTGCTTTCCCCGGTGTTAAAGCTTTAGATGCCTTATCACATTTTGGGCAAGCAGAGAGAGTAAAACACCTGGCAGTGTTATCTCTGTTTGGGCTACCCTCCCTTCCAGGGAAGCCTGAGGTTTTATCTAACTTTCAGTGAAGCAGCTATGATTTCTCTTGCTCCCTCAATAGTAAAAGAAATCAGGTGCCAAGGGAGGTGTTTAGTAATATGTGTTTGAGCTAAGCCCAATCCTAAGCACTTGTTCTCCACCTCCATGTGAGGGAAGGCTGCTGTGGGTGGTGCTGCAGGCTCTTTGGCTCATGTCCCCTTTAAGGACTGCTGTCAGGGATGCCTTGTGCACCTCTCTGCTTGGTGAGTGCATTACAAAGATTACCAGGTCCCTAAGAAGATTAGTCAGTAGCCTGTAGGTCCTGTTACACTGAATCGCTGCTTCTGCATAAACTAAAGCAAATGAACACAGTTTATTTAAGAATATTTTGGCCTGTTGAGCTCTGCTTTAGTTCAGAGAGAGAGGGGGAAAATGTTTAATTGGTTAATTGGAGAGAAGAGAGCAAATGTGTCTCAGTGGTTTTTAAGTCATGGCTGATACGTAATAAGCAAGTTAAGATGCCTGTAATGAGCTCATCCAACAAACAGCTGCCAATACAGTACAGTCACAGTTATCCAGCTGCAGTCATATGAGGTACCAAGTAACTTTAGAGGTTACAGATACTGGGGTGATAGTAACCTGATTAGAGAGCAACAGCATTTGCATAACAGAGATAACATGATGTATGGATCAACACTCACCCAGTGAAGGAACCATATTGGCAAAAAGAGACTTCAGCTTTCAAGAAGGAAGTGCAAATTGTATGAAGAGAACTTAAGAGTAGATCATCAGCATTTTTTCTAGGGTAGAAGAGACTGAATAAAACTTTTCAGTCTATGATGTAGCTGACCAAAAGGTCATCTGAGAGTGGTTGTTTAAAAAAGACATAGATTAGATACTCTCTGCATACTTTAAATTCTCTGTGTTTCAAATTGCAAAGATATGTAGGTTACAGTAGCACCAAATGAGCACACCCTTCAGGGAGGAAGGCTGACGGTTTAGAAGCAAGTCCCAAAGAGAGTGACCTAAGTATAATTATTAAAAACACTTTGTTTCCTGCCTTTGAAGGCTGCTTCAGAAAAAAAGAAAGTCTCCACTTATGGCATTTGTTACAAAATTTATCTGTTGGCTCTTCTCTTGCATTTACTTTTGTTCTTAATCTATTGGTAAAAGATGTGTTTGTAGTATCCTCTTCAGACTGAACTGCATGGGACTGCAGTACATCCACTGAAGTCTTGAATGCAGTGTTCTCTCTGAAAGTGTGTAATTACAAATTTCAGCATCTCATCTCCCTTAAAGTTTACCAGTGTATAAGATACTTACCCATGTGTAGAAACAGTTACAGAACGTAAGAGATTTGGTAGAATGCACTGGAGCAAAGCATTATCTTTCTGCTTAATATGGCAGAGCTGCCTAAACTTAAGGACACTGTCATTATGCCAATGAACTCATTTCAGCCTTGTTAATTAAAAATCTTTAACTGTTTTCTATCAGGGGTCAGAGATAGCCCGGCAGTCATTTTTATGTAATTCCGTACTTGCAATCAATCAATCTTGTTTGATTTCTTTGATGGGGAGATATTTATCTAGCTATCCCTGTTCTTATAGATTAAAAGAAAAACCTTTCCAGAATGAGAACTAGGAAGGGGGGAATGAATGCCTTCATTTTTCACTGCTGCTCACTGCCAAAATCTGTTGGGATGGAAGAATGTGACTTTGTCCTTTCCCAGCTTTCACTAGTGCAGTGACCAGACCTGACAAAAGAGAGCAAATAGTTTCAAATACACCAATGCTCTGCTTTCATCAGCTTCTGAAATGAAATGAACGATAAAAAGTTCACCCTGTGTGCCCGTGTTTGAAGTTTGCTCCAGAGTCAGAAATGCAAGGACATGAGGATTTACTTCTTCTGAATTTGTTGTGATCTGTAAATACATGGAAGTTGCTCCAAAATGTGCCTGTATTAGACTCCATCTTCCTGCACAAAGGGAAGAAGAAATGATTTTCAGTGGCACTAGGAACACTACTCAAAAGCAGAAAGGATTGGGGTCACATGCCTTGCTACTGCCTTTAATCTTCCCTCTTACATCCTGCCTAGGTCTGTATTTTGACTGAAGAATGCAGCACAAATGTAGCTTGTCTAGTCCATGGAAACAACAAGCATTCATAATGAGCTCAAATAATGACAAACTCCAGCAGCTTTACTGTTTTGTGTGAACAACTGAAATGTCTTGTAGCTTAGATATCTTGAGGCATTGTCGGATGCTGGAGGATGCTTTTCCCTCTTTAGCTACATGCTTTTTCTGTTAAAAAATGGAAAGCACAAAATAGAAAGGATTGAGAAAAATGGATCATTAATACTGATGGAAATATTTTCTTAGTGGCATGGAACTTATACTTAATTACATTAAAATATTTTGTATTAGTACTAAACTTTTCAAAAGTAGGGAATCCAATTGTTAATAGATTTGAGTGACCTAATTAAATTATTTGTTCAGGTGGAGGAAGCTGAGAGGAAGTTAAATGACAAAATGATGCTTTAAGCACCAGTGTACTGATGTGCTCAGTAAAATGATGAGATTTACTGTGTTAGTGGAATAATGTATTCAAAATTCTCTGCAGGGACTGTTACATACAGCATCTCTGGTTCAGTCAGGTCCCATGTAAGGATTTAAGGTTTATCACAGTTGGAAACTACAGCTGTACAAATAATAATAATAATTTGACTGTAATTATTCCAAACTTTTGGCAATTCCAGCATCTCTTCTAAAGTAAAAACACTTAAATGTTTAATAATTGTTAATCTTCATGAGTTGTGTGAATGTGCATCTGCTAGCAGTAGTCATTAGCAGCACTTGGTTGTTGATCCTTATACCTATTTATGTTGACAGTGACCCCTGACTATTTTGCGAAGTTCATTGCTGACTGGGATCAAAATATTAAAACAGATTCTCCTCTAGATAGTCTCATAAGGTCCTATTTGGATATCTCAAAAGGTGATTTAGAGGGGAAAAAAGAAAAGGAAATGCTTTTCCCCTCTCCAAAGACCAAATACCTACAAGTTCTCACCAACATTTCCAGTGAATTAAAAAATCTGAAAGTAGGTGGAGAGCTGTGGGGGGACAGGTATTCACCTCTTTTTAACTCTTCTCCCCTGCTCTCTCTCTATGCAATGGGCTTCATTCCTTCTGCACTCGCTGCAGGTGGTGCAAGTAGGAGTGCAGCAGGATTGTCCCTGCTCCAGGGAAGAGTGCCTAGACAGTGGCATATGGTGAAGAAAGCAGGACTCTGTCTCCCCCTGCTGAGTTATACCCTGAGAAGGAAGGTCACAAGGAGTAGTTTTCACTCAGTTAATTAACTTCTGCCACTAATCAAATAGCAGTTAGTAGATGGAATGTTTAATTAACGTTTTAGAAGTAAGAAATACAATTCACATAATGAAATATACCATAGTGAAAGGTATCTCATTTTTATTTGTCTTCATTATGTATCTAGCTGCCAGTTTGATATAATCAGTGCTGGGAGAGGTAGCTAACAGCACATTAATTAAACTGTTATTCTAATTTATAAGTAGATTTTAAAGTAAAAATCTTCCCAATTTGCATTTGAGAGTAATTTTCAGCTTTTACTTAGGTTATACTGGTATGATATATGGCTGCTGTATTGATCTCCTATCAGTAAACTAGCCTGCAATTTTAGGATCCACTTAATTTCTTTCACACTGTATTTTTGGCACAGCATTTTTCATCCCCACATATAAACACTGTGATTTTTTTACTTCGTGCTGCTGTGACTTTACAACTGAGCTCCAAAATAAAGGAAAAAAAATTGCCTTCTCCTTTCAGTATAACTCTGCAGAATTTCCTCTCACTCAGAGCCTTGCTGTTATTTAGAGATGTTGATAAACTTCAGCCCAGACTTTTTCATGTGAAAATTGCTTCTAATAAAGATCTTTTCCTGTCTAGGATGAAGTGGTGAAGTTGACAGATAAATGTCTTAACAATGCAATCGAGAGCCCAATCATAGCAGCCAAGTGGCTTCCAGCAGACCTCAAAAGCAATATCCTGAAGGCCCAGGCAGAAGCAGGGCACAAGGTAAATACTCAACTGAGTAGGGCTGTGACACTCTCAAATGTTTTATTTGTCTTCAATTGCCTGATGTTGGAGAAGGATAAAGGTGTTCCAAGAGCCTTGTCCAAGACAGAGTCAGAGCACTTTTCAGCCTTTTTCCACAGTGATAATGGTCCTGTACTGGAACTGCTGCCCAAGGAAGAATTTCCATCCTTGACGATACTCAACAGATAACTGGACAAGACACTGAGCAAGCCCTAGTTTGAGTGGTTATTGAGCCAGATAACCCCCAAAGGTTGCCTTCTAACCAAGTAATTAGTCCATGATTCTGTCACTAAGATTGTGCTTCTTGCATGTTGTAGTAAATTCTTTAGCAAATAATGAGATTTTATTTGGCTGTGTTGGTGAAGTATTTTTAGTTCTTCACTGAATTTTTCACACAGAATTGATGCTGTAAGTCCCAGAGCTGTAGATGAACAGGACATTTTTGTGCTGGGACAGAGTCCCAGCTCTACTATGAATCTCAGAACAGACACAAGATGAAAACAGAAACATGTGTCTGTTCATTTCTTCCTCACAGGTTGTAAAAGATGACAGCATGACAGGTGTCAAGAATTCTAATATTCAAGATGCTGCTGCCAGGTACTGAATGGATTTGGAAGAAACATGTGATCTAGGTACCCAAGTGCAGCACTGAGAACCTGCAATGGTCTGTTAGTGGCTCATTGCATTTTACCTTGCATAGTGTAGCTTAACCTGGTGAGTGTGAAGTGTTTTTAAAATGAAAACCAGGACTGTAGTTGCTAAGTTGAATTATTTACAAGGTAATACAGATGCCTCTTTATTCTCCCATACTTTAATTTGATGAATGTTGTTGCAACAGCAACTTCAATCACTGTAGTTATTTCTGGTGTGTGAACAGCTTCTGTGTGGGGAGAGTGGATGGGTCTGTTTACAGTAGCTGTTTTATAGTGTAGAAAAAAAATTGTGTACAAACCCCTGACACTGACAGTTGTTTTTCTGATATTTGCTAAATCTCAAATGATTGCTGTGTCCAGTTAGATTGCAGGCATTGCAAAAGTGTAAAGGGTTATGACATCTAATTTTGTGACCATTAGTGAAGATGTGCATGTCACACCTCAAAGAGCACATGGTGATACTGAATAAAATGTACATCTAGCAATCCAAAAACTATGCTGTAACAAGTGGTTCATTAAGAGCTTTCCATGAAAGGTTGTGCCTGATTTTTGGTTTTTGTTTGGTTTTGCTAGGAACATTCTCCTGTCAGGCAAATCACAGAGTAGTCCCCCAGCAACCAGTCCAGTATTTCAAGACCCAAGAGAGCTCCTGAAAGCAATCCCTGCTTCAAGCACCTTTGTTCCGTAAGTGATTCTGGAGAAACATGTTGGTGGGGTGAGGGAACCATGTGGAGATTATCATGAACAGGTCTAAAAAAAGATGAGGAACAGTTGCCGAGCATTTAGGCTACATCTGACTAAGCAGGTTTACCGATGCATCTTTAATTACTGTTGCAGCAGTTAATCAGCACAGGCCAGGCCTCGGGGTGAGTATCCTAGCAAGCAGTAAGTGAATCTCTCTCATCTTCTGGGAGGACTGAGATACCTGACATCCTGCTGCCCCTGGCTCCGAAGAGGAGGATAAGAGGATGACAGGAAAGGCTTCAGGCGAATTAGACACAAGGGCAGAAGTAACTCCTCCGAGATAGAAGACATCGATACTGTTGGGTCTATACACAGCTGTAGCTGAAACTATGAGGGAGAGCAGTAATCTGTGGAGGTAGTTGGAAGGCATTTACATTAACATAGAAACATCAGTCTTTTGTCTGCCTCAGTAGAGCTGGTGTCAAGTTTTTAGGCTATCTGGGAAGCAGGGCTTTCATACTACCCAGGCAGGGTGCTAATGGAATGTTTTCTCCTTTCAGTAATACATTGAATGAGGACAATGCTGCCTCTAACCACGAGGACCTGCTAATTCCAGCTAATCTGGCTCCGGCTGAAGAGGCTGCTGTTTCAAAGGTATCACCACCTGCCAGCCTGGAAGGTTTCTGTGTCACATTCTGAGCTGCTGATGCCTCCAGGCAAGCCCAGCAGACCTTGCCACATGCCTCTCATAACTCAGTGAATACCAGGCGCTGGTGAATGCCAGAGAGTGTTTTCTGGAGCAGGCAGGGACACTGCACAGATCTCTCCAAAATCGGTTTCTGCATGTCCTTTCAGGTTCTTGGCCTGACACTGTTTTTTTCTAAACTGATTGTTTTGAGCACACATATAAACACTGTGAGTTTTTCTCACAGTTGTGGAGCTCCTTTTATCCCAATGATTTACTGCTCCAGGAAAGAGACTGTAGGGATGAAATTCTGACATAGGCAGTTCCTATCAAAATTACCACAAAGGGAAAAGTTTAAATTGAAATGTTTAATTGTTTTATTTTGGCTACCTTAAGGGTAAGGTAATTTTTAACTGGATTCTGTGAAATCCACGAAGTATTTCAGGGGTCAGCTTTCCTTTGTCCCTCTCCAAAAGAGAAGTGGAGTCCAACATTGGACTCTGCTATTACTTCAGCAGACTGACAGGTTGTTCTGGATGACTAAAGCACCATGCCCTGTAGCTGTTTTGCCTCTAAACCAGTATTATGTAGTTGGTCCCGCTGAATAATTATCAATTTCATCTTCTGAGTTCAAAAACTCAGCTCATAGACCTTGCTGACCTTGTTGAATGGTACTGTACCCTACCTTTGCAGAAGAGGATGGGACAGTTTCACTGCTTGCTAACAATGGCAATGACACTGTTTCCAGTAAATTGATGAGAATAAGTGAAATTAAAAGGCTACTAAAAATGATCAAAGGGAATGATTTGAGAAAACAGGCCTGATAAACAGTGGTGTTCATTAAAGACACTGGTCTATAACTTGGGGAGCCACTAGAGTGTTCAGCAGACCTATGTGGTTACTACTGGGAATTCAATTCAAAACTGATTTATTCCATAGAGCACTCCAGATGACCAGGACGTTTCCTTAACATCACTGACAGAGAATCTAATTGACTTTACAGAAGCCACACCTCGGGTAAATGTATTTCAAAACCAAACTTCTTCCTTCACACATACAGTGCTTTTTACCCATAAAATCCCCTCTGGCTTTAGTATCTGTCTGCCAGGCTTGGATCTGCTGCAGTGGAATGAAGTGGTGATGGACCTGGATTACTGCATATATGCCCCCCACTTGCTGGGTGGCTGGTGTAGGGATTGAGGCCTTACAGCTTTGTAGGGGAAGTGAAGGAACCTGAAGAGTGAACTTGTATCTGTGCCATATCTGTGCTGACACTGCTCCCAGTGAGTGAGTGGGTTTGGCTGAGTGCTGAGTGGGTGCCACACCTGCAGCTCATCACTAGCGTGAAAACTAACGAGGGGCAAATATCCGAGATTGTTTTGAAGGGAAGTGTTGTTTAGGGAGGCAATATTATTCTGAGAACGTTCTCTGCTACTTCCAACCACTGAATTTGTGTTTGCTTTTCTGTAGGTGTCTTCCCAGCCCATCATAACACCGAGGTGGATAGTGCCAGTGAGTTACTTACCCGTTCCTTAACGACCAAAGAAAAAAAGAAAGCTTTTGGCATGATTAAGGAGTTCTATCCTTTGTAAAGAGGATAAATAAATTAAAAAAAAAAACAAACAACCAACAACACAAAATAAAAGTCAAAACTAAAAAAAAGTAAAAAAAAAGTAAAAACGTAAAATACAATAATTTTTAATAATAAACCCTGTAAAATAATGTAGGAGACCAAAAATAACATAAACTAAGTCTGCTAGAGTAAATCAGGTAACATACGTGCTGTGATAATAGTTAAACTTCATTTTGCTGTATTACACTGCAAGTAAATGCCATAAAATTTCTTTAAGAATTTGCATTTAGTGAAGCCCCAACTGGAGCTTGATTAATCTTTTTTTTTTTCCTTTTTTATAAATAAATCATATTGAAAAATTAGCTTGTCCTGGCAGATGTTTATTTCGGTTTCTTATTTCATTCTTCCCCATTCAGACAGGACTGATTTCCAATGGGCCTGTGGGAAATGATTTTGCCTTAGCTATGAAGGCAGTGAAAGGCAGCACAGAGACTCTGCTGTCAGCTGGATTGCCACCATCCCAGCAGACACCCGAAGTCCTTGCGAGGTAAGGTCTCCTCAGCACTCACTTCAGAAGTCTGTATGGGTTGGAAGGAAATCTGTGCTCTGACTGCTTCCACTGGCATAGTTACAGTGCTCATTTAGACACAGTACCTTGTTTTGCTGTGCTTATAAACTGCAGTCCTGTCTCGCTTTATAGCACTTGAAATATTGCAAATAAATAGAGCAGCTGATACAATGATATCATTGTACTTCAGCTTCTTTCCTTATCTGCTAACATGTTCTAGTACCGAATTAAAACTATGGTACACATAAATTTTCTTGGAAATCTCTTTGCAGTGTTTCAGTACCTGCCAGAGGATTGGTGGGGGTAAAGAGGGATGTTCCCCAGTTATTTCTGAGCTGCGAGGGTGTCAGAAAACAAATTAGTAAAAGCCCTTCCCTTGCTATTCCATTCTGCCATGTTGATGAGGGAGAATGATGGCAGTGACGATCAGGCCTTTGAGTGAACCTCCTAAAGAATGGCAGTGGTGCTACTGCTGCACTGTTTGAATTTGATGCAGTTTGGTCTTCTGCAATTGTCCATTAGAAAGGTTTGTTCATTGGTCTCATTAAATTACAAGGGGAACAGCCACTAATGCTCTTTGGACCAATACTCATCTTTTTATCCATAATGGCAGACCTTTCTGGAGACACCTAATTACAGAACCTAATTTTTTTTTCCCTTTTAGCCCAGTTACTGAGGATGCTACAGTAAGAACAAAATGTTTACTCACCACTGAACTCTAGAAGAAGGAGTTTCTGAACTTCTCACCTTGTAAAAACTCAAATCTTCTAACATATCTCCAAGGGATCCTTCCTAAAGACTTGCTTGGGATCAAATTCATGCTGAACAGGAGTCAAACAGCCAGCTGGTTTTCTAGGATCCAGGAAGAGACTCCTACATTTATTGCAATCCAACTGGAATTGCCGTCTAAACCAGGATGTAAAACCACACGTGCGTTTGATGATCTCCCTCGGGAGAAGCGAAATGCCACACTGGAGCTAGTTCTGAACCGAGGAACAGAAAATAGCTGTGTTTGCTCACGCTGGGTTCGTTGTTCCTGTCCCTGTGCAGCTCCCGCTGCGATGCGGGGTGTGAGCGCGGTGTCCCTGACCGCTGCAGTGGCGATGTCGCAGATTGGGAGAACTCGTAGGGCCACCTCGTGGCCGTGCTGTGCACAGCGGCGGTGACTGTTTCACACGGCCAAGGACACTTTTTTCTGTATGATTATTCCCTCTGTTTTTCCTTTGTTTTACCAACACATATTCTCCTTTTTGGCCTTAAACCCCTTAATAATCCTTGCACCCTCTGTTACAGTACATGAAAATCTAGTCCATCAGTGACCAGTTATGTTGACTGGATTTCAGCTGCGTTCATTGCAACAAGGAAAATGGAAATTAATCTGCCAAATGGGTTATAGCATTAGCAGACTACAGCAGAGGTCCCACGTTTGACACTGATTATTTCATTTCCTACATGACTCAAATACATGCGTTTTAGGCTAGAGATGTGTATGTTTTAAATGCTGAAGCAGTGAAGGTATGAGTACAGCTTACTTCAGGAACTGTTTTTTGATTAGTTTTATTGCCTTGTAGGACTAGAAAGGAAAAGAATTTCCTTGTTTCTCTTCATACTATTTCTGGGTGTTTTTTCCAGATTCTGTGCTTCAGGAATACTTACCAGGTATTTTTGCAGCATGAGTGTACAACTAAACTAATTCTTAACACCACCTTGAGTCCTGTTTCAAGTGTCATCTAATAGTTTTATGTGGAACAAAGAATAGGGCGAAAACAGGGAAAAAAAGATGAGAAATTCCTGTAAGCAGTTTACTTCTCTGTAGAAGGAAGGTAAGAGCACACACTCCACACAGCTGGTGAAGGCTTTTTGATGCTCAGGTGTGGGGTACAGTATGTACAGTTCAGAGAGCATTTAAGCCCTGGGCAGCAATATCCTCACATGGACCCTGGGGACACAGGCTGTGTAAAAGGTCAATGCAGAGTCAGAGGGAGGAGAAGTAGAGATGATTCTGAACTCCCCATCTGCTGACAGGGAAGCACGGATTAAACACCTGGGATCTTTCTTTCTTAGGAAGAGATTTGTACATATGACTGGCATTGGAGGATGTTTTCTGCACAGTGCTGCTGTTTATAAATATTTATATGCAGGTAGTTCTTAGAAACAAACTTAAATATGAAAGTTGTTTCTGGAACCTGTATGCACAACTTCATTTCTGCCCATTGCCTGTGTGCACATGTCTCAGCATAAACAAAAGATTTGGACCAAACAACTGTGGGTTGTGCAAGTAAGCTGGTGCCCAGGGAGGCAGCTTTGTTCAGATCAAGATGTTCATGCTGCTGTTACTCTTGTGCTCTTCTTTGCAAGATGCTGAATGAGAGTGATAAGGGAGAAGCCACCTGGATTTTGCACGGCCCACTGCCACTCCTCAAAGCCCCTGAGGCCTTAATAGAGAAATGTAGGAACCAGAGAAAGCTCTTAGGACTGACATACCAGAGTGACTCTCTGCAGACAATGATTTGTAGCCTTTGCCTCAAGAACCAGGAGTCAGAATTTGGTGGCAGGTGCTGCAGGTCCCCTCCAGCACATGAAGCACCACCCAGGGCAGGTCCCTGCTCTGGCAGCCAGAGGGGAGCCCCTGTTCTGGACCAAGTGCAGAGTTCCTACTCACCAGCCCTTCAGCTCTGTCATTGCTACTTCCAGTTGAGTATTGGCTTTTTTTACTTCTTTCAGTCTGAGCCTTACTGCTTATTAAAATGTAGAAGATTCCTGATTAAAATATCAAATGTCTTAGTCTGGATTAATAATGCAGTTGCCAGCGAAGTTCCTGCAGGAAAAGGGAAGCTATGGCTGCAACAGTCTGCTTCCTGCACAAAGCCAGGACTGTGTGGGGAAACTTGGCACTTGCTATTGATCTGTTTGCTCAGCAGATGAGCTGGCATTCGCCAGCTACATGTGTTGGGTTTGTAAATAGACAGAATGAAGTAGCATTTTCTTAGGCATGTTTGATATTTGACTCTTCCCATTGGGTTCAGGAGCTCTGCGAACTGTCAGCTTGAATCCCTCCCAAAAGTGGAGTAACAGAAGTTTACAGTTTTACGGCACTGCATGTTGAATACCATCCTTAGATTCCTTCCGGGCAATCACATACAGCAAATAACAAGTAAATAACATGTGTGGTGAGTGTGTCCCCTAAAATCTAAATGGTTCCAAGTAGCCAACTGTTATTTCAGCATGGTTGGGATAGCAGTGATTGGAGGGGTTGTTAATTACACACACAAATTTCAAAGGGTGAGGCTTTCCTTAATTTTCAGAGGACTAATATTTGAAAAACTTCTATTTAAATATTCAAAAATTTCAACTGTTAAATTGCAAACTTGCAATTTCTAATAGATTTGGGGCTGCAAACCTGTCTTTTCAGTGATATCTGATGATACTTGGAGCAAATATTCACTCCATTTAAGTCAATGTAGCTTAATTAGCTAACCCAAACAATTGCTTATATAGGGAGCCTGGCAAGACTCCTATATAAGGTTCATGATCTGAACAGACACAAGTGGGCATCTGAACACCCTTCAGTTTGGCATCACTGTTCTGCTTTGAAACTAGGGGTATCATGTTGTACCATGACTGGCTAGCAGGTAACACAGCATTGCTCATCACCTGCATTTTATCAAACACAAACAGGGGTAATAGTTCCTACAGTCAGTGTTATAGAGGATTAATTAATGCCTTTGTGCTACTGAGGAAAAAAGGATTTTCTCACCCTTGCTATACTATTGAATGATTTGCTATAGGGTCCAAGCATTTATTTTTTGGTATTTATTTAAGGACATTTATTTATAAAACTTTTGTGTGACTCTGGTATCAGGATTTTGGCAGGTCTGCCAAACACTTAAAACCTCTGAGTTGACAGGAATGAATTAATGCATGTTAAGTGACTGGATGTAAAAGTGATTTTACTCCAGTCACGCTCCATAAGTGTTAGGTAATAGGTTGGACTTTATAATCTTTTCCAGCCTAGTCAATTCTGTGATTCTGTAAAGGTTTTATAGAAATCCTGATGTTTATAGTAACAACAACACCCCAGCTCATATCTCAAACTGATTAACCTTGGGGAGATGCATTTCAGTCTCACTCATTTAGTCCATCAGTCTGAGTGTGCTGCATGCATTTACAGCCTTTTGAGTAATAAAATACGGGAGTTCAGGCCCTCTTACACTGGAATTAAGGGAATCTCTTCATTAGTTCAGTGGTAACAGGGTTTAATATTAGTTAAGTTACATGACATAGAATACCTACTTACCTGGTAATCAGTTATGGCTAATGATTAGCTGGAATGTATTTGATTTTAAACTTAAATCCCACTCATACTTTGTCAAAGACAGCTTTATAAAAGCTGTGTTTTGGACAATTTTTGGACACAACTTTGGCAAGAAAATTTGCAGCCCTTTTAGAGGAGCTCAGGTGAACAGTCTGGCTACACTTGGGTCTCCCTCCACAAAGTCTTTCCAGTCCTTGCCTGCCATCCCTTTGTCTGCACCCTGCTCATTCTATGAAGCAAAGACATACTGTTAGGAAGAGTGTGTCCTTCACAAGCAGCACTGGATGTATTTTTCACTTTGTGCACACATTCTGATAACAACCCAAATCTACCAGTGAAGTGTCAGCAGCTCTGTTTCATGGCCAGCCAGCATTTAAAGCTCTATCTGGGCACATAGAATGTTTCTTAGTTTAGAAAGTTGTGGTGTGTATATATATATGTAGCTGTTAGACATGGTAACATCGCTGCTTTCAAATGCAGCTGGACAATCATAACTTTTAAACCAAAAATTAGAAGCAATCCACGCTAATGGCCTTTCAGTGGTGCAGGTGTAATCCATGTGTGTTTGGTCTGAGTGTTGGCACCACAGATGTGAGTGTGGGGCTGCCCTCACAGACACAGAGCTGGTGGGATCCCACTGAGTGCTGCAGTGGTTTGGTGCAGTGCTCGGGGCGTTGATCCAGGTGGTCAGCACAGCCTGGCCCATCTCTGGGCATTGCTCTGTGTGCCTGCTGGCAGTGAGGGGTGGGCTCTGCCCCTGCAGCCCTGCCAGACCCACACAGCAGGCAGCTGCAAGATTCTCCTACAAAATTCACCTCCTTTCGACTGCTTGGCTTGAGCACTCTCCTTCATAAAAACACACACACCCCCTTACCTAAAACTGGACAAACTTATTTTTAAAGTACGTAAGAATGAATATTTTTTTAGCTAGGTATTTTTTGTTAAAGCCACACTAACTACTGTATTTTTACCTTTTATATGTAAAGCTTGGCAATAGCTCTTAATGTATAATTTATTTGTTTGGGTTTTTTATAAAACAAAGTGCACCCTCCTGCTTCTGTTTTACAACACTGGTGATGTATGAACTGTCTTAGGCACTGCACTGAGATCTGTATTGAAACTGTACCTGGGAACAAGTAGATTTGTAGTCCACTCGACCCAGTCTTGAAATGTTTATACTGTAGTTTTGTCTGAAATATACCACATCAGTGCAAAAGTCTTGCAGAGTCGTCTCTCAGCACCGCTGTGTCACACTGGTGTGACAGGAAAGTTGGGTCATCTGGGGCCTGGGACACGAGCTGTGCAGGGAGGGCTGCTGCTGTAAACTTAATTTGTAGTCAATTAAAGCATAACTTAAGATGGCATCTAAACTTGCAGGTAGATGCTAAAGAATGAAATGCCTTCTTTCCAACAGAGCTGAGACTGGCCAGGAGGACCAGTGGTTTTGAAAGCCAAAGTACTGAGGTGTGTGCCCAGAGAGGAAGCTTGAGCTGCTGAGCGTGGTTCCACATGCAGGCCAGTTAACTGAGCAACCCTGCTTTCATCTCCCACAAGGGACTGGTTTATGTTTTGAAGTACAGTAGTGCTTATGACTGTTTAAAGGAAACTGCTTCCAAACCCTGACTTGGGTGAAATGTGTAAGAAGACAGCAAAGGGGAGCCAAACCATTTGATCATTTCTCAACAATTAATACATTTGGGAAAGTATCAAAAGGAAGAGGAAAAATTCATCCTAATGACTAAGCTCACAGGAAGTAATTTCCCTTGTGGCATAATTTGTTGTGTCGATCAAACTGCAGTCCCACTGATAAGCCAAAGAAAGGTTCTTCAAATCCACTTCTAACTCAAAACAATGAAATCTTTAGGTTTTTCTAATATTAATTGAAAATCCATCCCTCTTTGATTATCTACATTTTAGAAGAAAATCCCTCTGTCATTTGTGCATTCTAGTGTTCAGAAACCAAATGGCAATTAAAGACAATGCTGATTGATTTGTTCTCCTATATATGTAATTTATGATATAACAGCATATCTTGTGTCTTAGATGAGATCACCAAGAATGCTGCATCCTTTTGCTTTTATTCTATGGATTGAATTTACTGTGGGCATATCAGATATGTGCAAGCTTCCCTGTTTTTCAGAGACATTCTAAAACAGTCAGCTTCAGTGGCAGCCCCTTCAGCCCATACCCAGCCAAAACTGGTGTGTTTTGTTTTGTTTTTAAATATTTGCCACTAGCTGGAGTAATTCCATTCATTATTTCATGCAGGCCACCACCGAGCTTTCAGATGGCAGCAGCTTTTAGTCACTCGCTTGGGCCTGGGATGAACTGTCATTAACTGCTACAGTTATGGAGAAATATCATAAACACATCCACAAAGGCTCTTCTCTTCCTCTCTGAAAAGGTGACTCTGGTGGGAAAACAGGAGTGAAACCACTTGAGGTGCTCTGAGAACCCTTTTGGTGTAGCTGATAGCACTGGCTGAGTTTTAAAAGGGGAGACCACCCAGGAAATTTGATACAGTGGTGTGAGCAGGGATTGTGTGCCTGGGTCCTGACACTTTTGTGAGACAGAACCTGAAATATGGCTCATGTGTGCCCAGAAGGGCTGAGGTTCCAGGCACTCTTGTGAGCAACTGTGGGATGCAGTCACTTTAAATCCCAAACCCCTTCCCTTCCAGCTTGAGTTCATTGTTTTATACAGATCTGGGAATGGGCCAGCAAGAGGAGAAAGCCTCCAGTGGCTTTGGCAAAGCTGCTGTAGCAGAGAGCCCCACTTTCAGGATCAGAACTCTTTTCCTTTCCACAGCATTACTGGGGCCAACTCCGGCTCGACCTCCCATGAGCAAGCCCTGAGCCCACATGTCTCCAGGCAGAGCCCCTTCCCAAGCCCCTGCACACCTTGTGTCCTGTACAGGGGTGGGAACAGCGGGGCCCTTATGGCATTGGGGGCAGCTTGAGAGGTTTAGGATCTCGGGTGAAGAAGTGGGCACGGTGCCGAAGGTGCTGGTGCAGCCACCTGACTTGGCACACCCACAGAGGCCAGGGGAGGAAACAGGGGAGGTGGGCACACTCCACAAGCTGCTTTTTCCTCCCTGTGCCAAGCCATTGCCTTTGGGCTGGCTCGTGTCCCGTGTGTGTTGGCTCTGAGTAAATGTTAAACCCTTCATGGGGCTGCCAAAGGGAAGAGAGTTTGAGGGGGAAGAAAGAAAGGAATGGCAGAGGCTGGATGGCATTTTCCTGGGGCTCTTGCACATCCCCGGGATACCTCTACCTGCCAGGAGGCCTTCGCGTGACTTGGAAAAATCACTGGTTTATTGTTGCCCTTTCCAGTTAAATTTCTTTCCCTTGTCAATCCTAGATAAAAGCCTGTATGTTACAGCAGCTCTCAGGATAATGCCAAAACAGACATGTCAGCCAGCAAAAGGAAAACAAGCTGCTGATTTAAGATTGCAGTGCTCAGTACATGCTCAGCTCATTGGCTGTATTGAAGTCCTTTCCGAACAAACCTCCTGAAACTGGGAAATTCTTGTTCTTGAAGGAGAAATTCAAAGCCTGGGCAGCCCTCAAGGCTGGCTGAAGTGCTAGGAGATGACAGGGGCTTGTGGGATCATGTTCCTTGTTCAGAAAGACAAGTTCTTTGTTCAGTTTGAAAATACAAATACATATTTTAGATTCGTGAAAGCAGAGAAAGTGAGCACACACTGATAGGAAACAGAGCAAGCTTTATTTATGTGGAAGTGGCCAATCCTTTCTGTTTCCAAACAGGGGTCATGGATGGTCCAAATAACTCTTAAGTAGCTTTTTGCACATTCATCTACAATTTTCCTATTCAATTCACGTAACAGCTACTTGTGAAAAGATGATGAAAGTATCTAAACATTCTCACTTGAAATTCCTTATTCCTATGAAACTTTTGAAAAGTAATCTTTTAAAATATTCAGAAGTATTAATTTACACTCTTCAGTAGTTTCAGACATCAGCATTTCTTACAGATGGCTGAAGTTCTGTCAGAAGGCCAGTATCAATAACTTCTCTGGAAATAAATGTTTAGAACACTGGACAATATTGTCTTTAAAAAAAAACCAACACTTTTTTTTTCAGCAAAGAAAAACCATACATGAACTCAGGAATGACTTGCATTGAGGGGAAATGCATAATGAATATTACCTAAGTTGACAAAACAGAGAGATGGAATTGGAAAAGCAGAAATCCTTTTGTGGTTAAAATATGAGTTCTCAGTGAGAACAGCCCATGCTTTGTGGCACTCCTGTTGAGCCCTCCTCTTTCTCTCCTCCCCGACCTGCCATAGGGAGTCAAACCCTTTTATCCTGTGCTCAGTCATTAATGCCACCACTTGGCAACTCATTTGTTCTTCCAGATGTAATGTGCTTGCTCTGGGCTAACACTGCAGTGATTTTCAGGGGACATTTGTGGTTCCTCTTCCTCAAGGTTATATACAATCCTTGAATATCTTCCAGATTTCACTTGCTAATTTGTTGGGTTTCTGTGTTGTTGTAGGCTCTCTCATATTGCAAATATATTGCGCAAAGAACACTCAAGAAAACAAAATCTTAAAAAACTTAAGAGAATGTTGCCATTAAGATTAATCAAATCCCTCAAATGTGTATTCCTCTCTTACACCAGTGCAAAACAAGCAAGCTTTGCCCTTGAAATGGCAGCTGTGGAGCCAGTAGGGGTTACTTGTAGTTCTGATTTTCAAAGCAGCATCAGCTACTGCAATTTGAAAGGAGATGAACTGACCAAAAGAAAAGTAACGAAAAGAGCAGCATTCCAACAAGCTCTTCTCAGAAATCACAACTTACATGCAAGTTGTGACTTAAATATACGTCGGGTTTTGTTAACATTGTAAAAAATCTGTTCACAGCAAGTATGAGAAGGTTTAATTATTTTTTTTCCAAGCATGCTGATAGGAAGCTGAAGACAGTTGCAAGCAGTTGGTTTTCCACCTACTGCCACGGTGGTGGAAATTTATTCTTTCACTTTGCAATCACAGCCATCACAAGCTATCAAACTCCATTTGCCTGAATGAGATCTCGGGGAAGCTGGACAAAGGTTTCCCCCCGATGAGCAGCAGCACGTTGGTGTCGCTGCCGAGTTGGAACCCTGCGGTCGCACACCCACCGTCGGGTCCCTCCTCTTCACCCACAACCTGAGCAGCACCAAAAGTCTCTCTTTCTGAAGAGGCAAACAGAGGGAGAGACTTGTCCTTTGACAATTGGCTCGTGTCTCTGTCTGGGTCTAGTTCTGCCTCCGAGGTGGTCTGAAATGCACGAAACCCCACTGGCTCCAGAGGCGAGCGGAACGTTTTCATTTCGATGGCGTTGCTCAACGCCCGGTCCATGGGCCGCTGGCGGAAGTAGCTGCCAAAGAGAATGTGCCTTGGGATGGGCAGTGGCTGGCCACGGTCCTTCTGCTCACTCTTCCAGTGGCTGGGGAATTCATTAGTGAAATCTGAGGTATTTTGGAAATCAACACCAATTCCTAAGATGCAGTGATACATTTTAGGAGAAAAGTTCACCTTTGTAGTACTACTAAGCTTCTTCCATGTCTGCGTATGGAAATGGTACTTCCAGAGGTCATTGTTAGGACTGGAATTTGAAATCCCTCCACCAAAAACCAGCATAGAGTCTTTGCAGACTATTGAAGCATGACCTACCACTGGAGGAGGTCCTTGGCTAAATGTAAGAGAAACCAGCAGTTAAGGGGAGACCAACAAGAAACTTAACTCTGATTTTAGCCTCTATTTTCCTTTTGACTCAGAAGAACGGCTGCTGAACAGCTGCACTGGGACATCAAAATCACACTGCTGACAGCTGCATCAACACACTGCCAACAGCGCTTCCGAGCAAAGCCAACTGGAGCCCCAGGAATGGCAGCAGCACTGGATTTTGATCTGAACAATTCCTATAATCACCAAAAGGGCACTGTCTCCACTAGCACACAGCATCAAATGGTAAGGTTAATTATTTCTCTGATCACTTAGTGTAACAAACAGAATAGTTTACCTTGTTCTGATGTTGGACCAGCTGCTGCTTACAAAGTCCCACTTCCATAAGTCCTTCTGCTCACTGAGCCCCACCAGTCCTCCAAAGAGGTACATTCCAGTGTGATAAATCACTGCAGAATGGCCGTGCCGAGGCCCCGGGCCGGTATTGTGAGATGGGCTGGAAACACGTAACCACTTTCTTGTATCTGAAAGAAAAATGCTAATTTATAGATGGATAAAATTTACCTGAGTATTTAAGAAGGGATTTATTTCAAGAGGAAAGTAACTGTTCAGTTGGAGAAAAAGGGTTTCTGCTCTAAGCTTATTTCAATATGAGCTAACAGCTTAAATTCTGACACTGAAAGAGTGCATTTAAAAAAAATCACTTTTGAAATAAACTTTTAATGAAAATGTCAGATGCTGTGTGACAGATGCCATGGAAATTTTATTTACAGAGCAGTTTTTCCTATGGCTTTGTCAATTCATTAACTCTGACACAGAAAGATACTTTCCTGGCTGTAAGAGGGGAAAAATCAGTCAACAAAAACTTCATTAATGTCTGTGCTTATTCTTCCTGTGAGGGAATGAAGGATGAGATAAACCCATCATTTATTTCAAAATAATGACAGAATGGCCACCAGATAACAAAAGTTACCCATTTAGGAAGTCTCTGGGAATCATCTGGTTTGCAATGGTGATGAATATGCTAATGAAACCATCTCCTGTCAGGTTTGGCTCCCCATTGTCAGTTCAAGATTTGAGACTCAAAAGATGGCATTAACAGGCTGAAGTCAGTCTCTGCTGTGTATGAAAGTTTTCAGTAATCCTCGAAGAATTTAGTGAATAGTGAGCAAAACATTGTCCCTGATTTTCAGTTTTAAAACTGGCAAATACTGCAAAACTTCTTCCAGTGTAATAGTCTAATTAATTTCAGCCGGGTATTAATTGAATTGACAGAATTCATCATTAAACGCTGCTGAATGGAAGCCAAAACAAACTTACAGCATTTCTACTGATAAGAATTTTCTTAACAGAGCAAGCCATGCTGTCCTGCAGCAGTTGTTTTACACTGGATCAAAACTTTATCCTGCTTTTTTAACTTACCAAAATGGAATGTCCAAAATTCCTCTGAAATGCCTTTGATGCCAAGGTATCCCCCATAGATGTACATGCTGGAATGGTACACTACAGCGCTGTGACCTTTTCTGTTAGCTGGTGCCAAGCTCTAAAACAGTTTAATAATAAGACAAAAACCTGTTACATCGTATCAGTAACAATGTGCATCTTGGAAAAGCACCTTTCCCACCACCCCCCACATGACTCTGCAGTCCCAAACTTTCTCTTTACTCCTCCACCAAACATAGGTAACAAGAGCAGTAATTGTGTCATGGCTTAATAATTTTTTGGGTGTAATTTCAAGGTGTAGAAACATTGCAAGGATGAAGTTTCAGTAGCAAATTAGTCATTCTTTACGTGTATAAAACCAATCTCAAAAGACCAAGACATAAATGCTTCCACTCAGGTTTCAATTAGAAGTGGGAGTAAGTTGGTGAGTCCACGTGTTCGGACTGAAGAAATGAAAAATACTGCAGCACTTCACATTCCAAAATGTATTAGTGTGAATGCCAATCTGTTTTCACAACCCTACTTTTAAAAGCACAGGCTTCACGTATGGTTGCAGTATTCCATTTAAAATTAGTTTTCTTGATAAGGATTTCAGAAAAACAGAAGCAGCAGCAGAGGAGAAGACTTAACTTCTTATATAGGACTTAAAATTTAAGAGCAGTATTTTTAAACATTGTTTTGAAGAAGGAAAAAGCCTTAGTTATTGAAAGTGCAAAGAAATAAAGTATAGCCACATGTCTCTGAAGAGATGAGATTGGAACTGTTTGGGGGAACATATTTCAAAGCAATCTGTTTAATCAACAAAGCAACAGGCATTTGATTCACACATTCCCCACTTCCTGGCTCCTTACCTCCGTCTCTGCTGGTACGTTACGGCACTCTGTCCATCTTGTGGAATCTGGGGGATTGATTTAATAAAGCGCAGTTTAGATCCCAGACCACAAGAGGACACTCCTCCAACAGCAATTTTTCAAATTACAGATCTAATTTTCAAGTAAGTCTCATCCTGGTGTTTTCTACTGACAAGGCTGAAGAAATCTGCATCCCACTAAGGCAGCAGCACCAAGGGACTTGCAGGAGACACAGTTTGAATAGTTCTCCTGCATCCTTATCTGATATTGAATCATGGAGGTACCATACTGTACTCCTGTTTCCTAAGGCTAAATTTCACAATGCAGAAGTAACCTGTGATATTCAGCATTTTCTGAACTTGCAGGACTCCCAGATTTCCCAATGGATCCACAGCTCCTTCTGCTTATCCTGTACACCTTATGACAACAACCTTGCTCTTTCTTGTTCCTTTTCATAGAGCCCTTAAGGGTAGCCCTCAAATAACAGTTAGAAATCATAGATCTGAGATCACTACGAAGGAGAGGAAATATTAGGTACCCAGGAGCAGAGGCAGAATGAGAAAGCAGTGCAAGCTTGCATTACTTAAAGCTATACTTGCCAAAAGATTTTAAATAATAACTGTTAAAAAGCTAGACACCCAACCAATTTTGAAAAACTCATTCCCAATTTTTAGTGATAAATACTGTGAGTAATAAAATGCTTTCTCCTTTAAAATATGTTCTATCTGTTCTATCTCTTTGTTTTTCCAGCAGGTATCTCAGAAAGTGGTGAAAAACATAAAGGAAGGATTGAAAAAACCCCGTTGACTCAAGGTTACATAGTGAAGCAGCAAAAGAAGCCAGGAAACTTAAATCTTGGTCTGGCCATGAGGTTTACTAGCTCAAAAAGAACTCAGTATCTTTCTTTCCTCCATCTGCCATCAAAATAAGCAGCCATTACTATACACAAGATTTTCAAAGGGACAATATGTAGTGTGTGACTTTGCTATTAAATTCAGATGCTGCACTGCTTTCACTAGAATACACACTTAAAAGATCCCAGTGTTTATTCTCAAGAGAAAAAAACCCTGTGTTATAAAATGTTGATGTTAATTTCCCACCTTTTTATTTATTTATACTTGATTTTTCCTGGTCCATGTTACGTGTTTCTTCAGTAAAATTATAAAATGAGATAGACTTTACTGATCTACTTTCTTCCATAATAAAACAAAGAGGTTGGTTCTTAAAATGCACATAACATTAAAAAAAATACTTAATGACTTATTGAGGTTTATGATCAAATAATAAATTTCAGGAAGGAGCAAGGAATGGAAATTCCGAGACCTTAAAATACGTAAAACTTTCCCACAAAATACTCTCTAATTGAAGTAAGAGCTGGCTTTTTGACAGCCTCATTTTAGGGGAAAAATATGCACACAGTTTTACACACATTACTTCTTGTAAAGCTTAGGGAAAGTCTATGCTACAAGCAGCAGAAAATAGTTTGGCTCTTACTATTTATTAGTACCTATGGACTTGGAATGTCCCATGGAAAAGACTGGCTATTGTGTATCATACCAATGTCATATATCCAGAGAGGAGATTTTGCTTCTGTGAAAGCAGAATCCATCATCCCACCAAAAATGTACAGGTTGCCCTGCAAAATGCAAAAAATATTTGTCACTTACAGGTAGCATGAAAATAGTTTTAAAAACAATTCTTAAATGAAAAGGCTGCTGTCACCAAAAGATAATTAACAATAATGTGTATGGTGATCTCTTAACAAATCCCAAAGAGGCAATCCCAAAAAGCCACCAATTTTTAATTATGTCTTTATTCTCTCTCAGTAGGAAACCCCGTGAACATTCTGCTGTTTTAGTGGGGGTGGCATTCCAGAACCACTCCCTTCCTCGTCAGCCTGGGACAGCTTCAGGGATGTGGATCTGGAGCTCTCTGTGGCACTGCTCAGGTAACATTAGATTATGCATGTTTATAGGAATATTGCATTGCATTGCAGCTCCTGATATCCTAAATCCTGCTTTCCCCTCACAGGCAAGGCTGTAATTCTTATTTGCCTTCACTCCCCCGTCCCTCTTCTATGTGAGCTCTTAAGTGAACATTTTTATGCTGTAACTTATCATGCAAATGAATTCAGAGCAACTGTTACAACTGTACAGTTAAGTCAAAGAATGTGCTGCCAAGGTCTTTATCTCGTATTACTGTTATGTACTGAGCACTGACTGAGGAAATTACTGTCACTTTATTCAGAAAGATTCCAAAACATTGGTACAGCAACATCCAGAACTGCACCAACACAAAAATATTTTCTGGGCATAGTATTTCAGTACATGATAATCTGTGGCATTTTATTGCATTGTAGAGTAGGGAATAAAATGTCAGGATATGGACAACATAAATCTTGGTCTACTACCTTATAAGCCACCATTGAATGTTCTTCCAATTCTTCTGGACCATCTTTTGAGCAATCCAGCATTTCCCACTCATTTTTCACTATAAACCAAAGCTGAAGTTAAATCAGTGGTGTACTCAACACATAAACATTAGGGAAAAGGTGAAAAGATGGGCTTTCAGTTTGGCTATGCTGCCAGACAGTGGGAAAAATTGTATTTTGTCATCTTTCCTCTCTTGTTATATTCAGATGATTGAGGCACTTTCCCAAAAATTAAATATATGCATTTTTCTATTTAGCAGATTTAAATGTAATAGAAATTGATCTTGTTATTGCTTGTATTGTAATTGTTACTTACATCAAAACTCAACAAGTTAATGACTGTGAACCCCAGCAAAACTCTGGTTTATTCCAGTAACAACAACCAAACAGGGAAGACCATACATGAAGTAAAAAAATACAAAGGGTCATATTTGATAGTGCATTGTTAATATAAATGCACAAGGTATTCTATTTATCTGTTTCCTTTGTGCACTTTCACATGCATAAACTCTTCCATGTTAGAGAGTCAGGAAAGCTGTGTTGTTGATATCCCTTGACAGAACCAGGATATTACATGTCTCAGTATTTCTGGTCGAGAAAAAAAACCAAAAGGAACTGAACTGAAATCTAAACTTTCTGGGCCACCTGCAACAGGAGCAAACACACACATCTGCCCAGTGAATAAAACACAGTTTATCCATCCTTTTTATGGAAAGGCTTTAAATGGGGATAATCCGATAACTACGGAGTATCCCAAATTTCATGATGACTGGATGTAGAATTTCTTTAATCATGAAATACAAGTGAAGGGGCCAACTCACCTATGTTGTATCGCCAAAAATCCCTCAGACTGGTGGTGTTCCGCCCTCCGTGGAGATAAACAAACCCTCTGCAAATAACACAGGCGTGTTTGTATCGGTCGCGGGGAAAGGGCTTCTCCTGGGGGGCAGATTTCCAGTCACAGTGTGCAGTTTTCCCTTTCATGCTGACAATTAGGATCTTATCCAAGGATCAATTTGCAAAGGGCAGCCATGTCAGAGGAGGGTCCCAAAACATCAGGAACGGGGCATAAACCCTGTTTGGTCTGCAAAAGGACAAAAAATATTTCCAGGTTAAAAGAAAAAAAATGAGAAAAGTCTCTGCCTTAGGGTAAAATGTTACTGTGTTTTCTTTTCAATCCCATCAAAAGCAACATGACAATTTTGTCCATCTGTGACAATACACTAACTTAAGCAAGGCATCTGAAATTCTGACTCTTGGAGTATTGTATCAGTGGGACTGGGACAGGAATATTCCGGGAGCTGAAGTGATAAACTCCAACACCCTACATTTGCAACATGGTAGAAACCAAAGCTCCGTCTTTTTTCATTACTAAAAAAGCAATTAAAATAAACCTGTACTTTAAAGAAAAATCTGAAGGAGTGAAAGTAATGCATTAGCAGTTGTCCAGAATTTGTGTAACTTTCATCTCTGAACCTGCTAAAATAAGGATGCATCTGGAAAAACTGACACTAGCCCTTCCCGTGCCACAAGATGTCACTGTGTTCTGTGAAGACAGAAGCACCAGGAAAACATTCTTCTATTAATCCTCTTCAAAATACTGGCTATGATATATTTTAATGTAGATTATTTTACAGAGCACACATGTGCACACAAAAAAATCAGCATTAGACCAAATGCTTCAATTTGTGTTGGTAATGTGTCTGAGGTGACACATGTCACCAAACGAGGTGACAGAGTCTCCCAATTCCAAGACTCTTTCAGTGAAAGCCAGATTGAAACTGCATTGAGAACCCAGGATGGAAATAGATAGGTGAGAGTCTGTTGGTATGGGCACATGGTCAACTCTTCAGTACTGCAAGGAATTCCCGGTCTTCCACAGTTACAGTGTTTTCCACTCCTGTCTGGGCTGGGTATGCACGTATTAAGAATCCCAGGGCATAAAGTCGTAGATAAGGTCACAGCTCACCATAATGATCATGCAGCAAATACATTCTTTTGATTGGAGACCATTTCTGGGATAAATGCGAAAAACCTATGCCTACTTGGCCCAATGATACCTAAATTAATTATTTTAAAAAATTCAAACAACACAGCAGAAATACCACATTTACCCTGGATGTACAGCAATAAAACCATTTACATCCACAAAGAACTTTGATGACAGCTGCTGCCCACAGCCTTCCTGAGCAAAGCAGTGACAAGGCTGGAAATCTTCCCTCCATCTCTTCAGAAATGGGATGTCAGTAACAAAGCTTTTACAAAAGCCCAGTCATTCTGAGTCACCAGCAGCAGTGTGGGCAGGCTGGGGCCATTCACCAGCTTGGTGCATCACTTCACCCTGTGGGTGTGGAGTGCACTTTCCACAGTAGTCACTGGTGAGTCAAAGGTACAGCTCTTCTTTGAAGAGGTGCCTTAGATTAAAGCTGCTGGTTCCCCGGGTTAATTCACTAGGACACTACACAAAAGCAGCAATGCTGCTGTCAGATCAGAAACCACTTCCAGGCAAAGTTTGAAGTGTAAATGGTTTCCCACAAACGGTAATTTAAACTTTCATTAGGCCAGAACAGTTGCTTAGAAACCCAGCAAAAACCAGGGGAGGTGAAAGGAAACCCTCTTCTTTTGATCTCCACGCAGGTGTTTTTGCTGGACACAGTGCCACAGTGTAACTTCAGAGCACATGAACTGTGCCTGGCAGTTCATTGTGTGAAGCTGTGTTTAGCCAAACGTGCCAGGGAAGGTCAACATAAGCCCTGTTCACCCTGTGTGTGTCTGATTTCAGGGAAGGGGGTGGAGAATACCAAGTATCTCCATCGAAAGTTGCCGTGTTATAAAAAGGAATGAGCGATGTTCTCTTGGAGGCAAAGATGAACAAGCAGTTAAATACCAAAGAAAAAAACCTATAAAATATTTCCGTAGAACCAATTTATATGTTCATGAACACGCTGTGTAATAGTGGCCAGCTACGTAACCCTTTATTTATTCTTCTACGTACCTCTATGATAAGCCTTCCTTTTTATTTTTCTCTTGGAATCCTGTATGTCCTCTGTTTCACTGCTGCACTGCAAGCAACATTTTTGTTTTACAGAGTTTTAAATCCTCTGCCTCTATGCCAACATCCCTTGTTTGGAGGAGTTTATATATCAAGCAGCACAAAAGCATATCCCCTTCTTCAAACATTTTCTCCCATGTTCAAGGATTCCCTTGTTTCCAAAAGCCTGGATTTGTCCCAGGCAAATTCACAAGCTATCCTTCCCTCCACCCATAACAACGAGGCTCCCTGTTGTCCCTGCACACCATCTCCTTCCTCATGGCTGTGGCAGATGAGCACTGGCAGATCACCCACACCATGACTGCCCCAGTTTGCTGCTCCACCACGTGCAGAGGCTAAATCCAAAATTTAGCCATTCCAGTTCACAGCTGCACTGTGTACAGTGGCCATTCCCACACGGGAAGTACCTGTCAGCAAAGTGCAAACATAAAATCTGGGAGGAAAGAAGGAAGCCCTTTACACCATAGTCTACCTGCTTACATGGTACTTTATCTAATGGTAATTTGTAAATCCAGGGCAATTTGTACATAATTTGAGGAGAAACAAAGATTACAGTAAAACAAGCTACACACAGAAAATAAAGTCATATCGATATGAAATTAATGTATCTAAGTTATCATCCAATTAATCTCTAAAATTTACCATTTTGAAGACTGGAATATATTCAGTGACAAAAAGATGCTAAAGAATCTCTTGGAGCATATTATGGCAAGATTAGCTACTCAAATTTTGTTGTGTTTTTTTTTTTAATGCAAACCAGTATTGTAAGCTGTTACAGTAAAAACTAAAGTATATTCTTTGTATGTTTTCTCTGAAGGGATACAAAGATGGACAGCATTTACCAAGCTGCGCATTTCTCGTTTCCAGGGGGATTAGCGGCTATGAAGCAGTGACACATTATAGGTGTGTAAGTCCATAATGCTTTCTGGCATGTAATTGAAAAGGGAAAAGCAGCTGAAGTCATGGAACACAGATTCTCCCTGACTCTGCCAAGCTTCTGTATAACCACAGCCAATTCATTTACTTGCACAGCTAAATGGGGACAGTCACTTCCTTAGTGCAACACTTCAAATTTGCTGATGCAGTGCTGTGTGACAGTGCTATTACTACCACTGATATAATTTACTGTGAAAAAGGTGATAGGTTATTAATACTTCACAAAGGTAAAATAGGCTTGTCCCCTTGAAGGTTTTTTTTTCTCAGCTATAAAGCTGGTTATCCCTCTTCCTACATATTTCTGATTCTTATTCTTCCCACAAACCTTGCCTCCTATTATACAAATATTCAGAGAAGAAGACAGACCCGATTTCCTGTAGTAAATTAGCAACAAGATCTTGTCCAGTTGTTTATCTACCCCAGATGAACTCTGTGTAAGGCAGGAGAGCTGGATGGGATAACAAAAGGCCAATCTGGGATGAACTGAATGGGTGTCTCCTCCCAGTTACACCTTTTACTCAAATTTTGTTGTGTTTTAATCAAGGCCATTCACTCTCAGCTAAGGCATTCTTGGAAGCAGACCTGCAATCTCTAACACAGCAGGTAAATAATTCTTTTCAGAGTTGGGGAAAAAAACATAAAGTTAATCATGAATCTTGCCTTTCACCATTTAAAATTTCATTTTAAATTGCAAACTTGACTCCTGGATTGCCTTTCTATAGAACCAGACTCACCAGAGTCCATCTACTGGCAGCCTTAACAGTCCCAATTCCAAAGAAAAACTGCTACTCTTCTGAAAACAATGTCATCAAGTGATGTCCTCTGTGTCATGCAACACTGACCTCAGCATCAACTTGGTACAAGATCAGTTATCCAATAGGAAGCTCTAGCTTCAGCAGAATTTAAAAAAAAATACCCAAAAGACAACTCAGAACATTTTTACGCAACTATTTTTTTCCCAAAACAGCTGTAGCACACACAAAAATGTCTGCTGCTCTCCAAACTCTTCTGCCATTTCATTCTAAAAATAGCTCCTGTGCAATCAATCCCAATTGTTAAAGGGCTGGAGGAGCTGTGAGTCGAGGGCCTGGAGGGCTGCAATTAGCACAGTAACTATAGCACTGAGTGTGTATCAATTAATGGTGCCCCACTACTGTTTCATAATACAAATAATTCAGGAAATGTAGCAAGACAGGAATTACATCAGGAAGTATAGTTTATATGATCATTATATAATTATTTATATTTCTGTTAGATGTGATTTCTCAGACAAATGATTTATTTATTTAAAGTATTGCTTAAATAGATCTTCATTAAAGCTTTTTTTCTACCTCAGTCCCCTGATTCATTTCCATCTGTTTTTAATATACTCAGAAAAGTTTCACTTTGAAAATGATTGAGCCTTTTGAAATATAATGAGATTAAAAACCACTCATACTGGGGGGAAAAAGAGGAAATTTTGTTCTGTTTGGGTTTTTTTTTTGTTATTGACCCAGTTTTCTGACTCAAGCCTTGAACCTTTCTATGCATTTTCTTACTAGGAAACTTGATGTTTTACTGCTCTTCAAAAACAACAGATCTTCCTGTTTGTACTTATCCTAAAAACTTTGCTGTGGTGGTTTCATTGTACTGCTTGTTCCAATGGGATGCCTACATGAATGAGGAAACTTGACTGAAGAGGCAGTTACAAAGTTTTAAAAACACACTCAACTTGTTTAGAATACAGACCCAGGCTTTTTTTCAGTATATCATGTTTACTTGCAATGCTTGAACTATGTATGATAAATTTCAGTATCCTCAGATTTACTACTTTGTTATTTCCTGAAGTCAAGACACTATGAACTGTTTCTAGGGTGGGGTTTTTTGGTTTCAGTTTTGTTTGGGTTTTTTTTCCAAAGTTCAGGAACTAATTTTCAGAGATACTCAGCTTCAGCATTTCAACCAGGAAATCCAAATGGCTGTAGGACTGTAGGGTATCTGCAACAGTTGTGTATTATTAGGATTCTGGATTGAAATAAGGACCTGGCTTTGCTACGTGTTGTAAAACGTGCAGTTACTACATGACTGAGCTTACAACTGAAGCACTGAAGCAAAAGGAAGGAGATAGAAAATGGTATTGCTTCTTACAGGGAGAAGCTGAAGGACAGAAAAAGAGTTTGTAAAATGACAAATCAAAGCAGGGAACACAGCTCTATCCTGATTTCAGGGTTCAGAAAAATGACAGGTACTTTCAAGTAAAACAATAACAACCGTGTTGTCTGTATAAAGCTTAGAATGGACATATTAAAAATTTACAGAAAAACAGAGGTGCTTTTGTGTTGAAAAACTCTTAGTTGAATTTTAACAAGTTTAGGGTACTATATGTAAACATTATCACTGCTGTATTTTAGTGCTTCAAAATCCTCTTTGAAGTGAACAGGTATTTTAAAGGGGGTAACTCTTCTGAAAGAGCCACATATAATTACAGTCTCTATATATTGCAAACCTCTGTCTGTAACTGCTGCTTCTGCAGTGTGCAGTCCTACACCACTGAAGGTACTGGCACCTTCACTGCAAAACAGACAAGAGCAGCATGGATCTCTCCCAGAGAAAAGCTCACTGCCTACTTCTTCAGGCAAGGTATTGCATTTCTTTAATTCAGAGCACATTAATATTAAAGCTCTAATTTTAAAAGTTCATAATAAATTTATATGTTTGCATATAATTCCAAAATTAAATTTTGCAAATTGACATTATTAATATATTGTCTTTTGTTTTTTCTAGAAGTTTCACCCAGAAAAGAAAATCCTTTACAATCAGTGTAGCACTACTTCATCTCTATTACAGTGACTTCTTAAGTAGCAACAAATTAAGTTAGTAAATAAATATAAATATATCCAGAAGTATTTTCTGTATGATATTTTTAAGTAAACAAATACAAAAGCACAAACTTGGAGTCATACAGAAAATATTTCATCTATTTCCCAAATATGGTGGAGGAGGTACTATCTGGAAAAAACATTCAGTATTTAAAATATTTCTGGGATTGTTACATTTTTATATGCACCTCTAATATATGAATCAGGAAATCACTTTGCCACTGTATTGAAGTATGTCTTATGGTACACACAAAAATAAATAGATCTATACCACCTTAGTTTCCTTAGTAAATTAAAATTTCAGTTGTTGGGGTTTGTTTGGTTTGGTTTTGTTTTTAAGAATGGGGCTTTTTTATAAATAAAAAATTAGAATATATAGTTTTGATTGGTAGATCTCCTCAGGTAATCTGTTAATTATGATTTCCAGCACTGTAATTAATCATTTGACTGCAACTCAATTTTGAATTAAATTTCTGAGAAAGAGCTTCCCTAAATACACATCCATAGGTGGCACAAATACAGCACACCATGGATCTTTAAATCCAGGGTACCAGCCATGCCTGATCAAAAGTTTATGCTGATAATCAAAGACTGTATTGAGGGGAGGGGTTTGGTTTTGGGCCTTCATAGAATATTTACTTCAAGGATCTAATCTCCTTTTCAAATCTTGTTTAGGATCCCGTTGGTGACTCCATCCATAGGCAGAATTGAGTCTCTGTTGTGGTTTTTCCACATAACTGGGATGGACCCCTGACTGTAAAGTGTTCCTACAGCAAGGTGGCTCTTCAGTAGTTACAAGAGACAAACAGGTAATTTTTCATGCTCTAGATATGACAGAGGAAGAAATACAGTTCCTGGTCCTCACACTTTAAGATAAAAGAAGTGAGAAACTCCCATCATGTTCATAGGGGAGTCTTAAGATGTATTTGGCCTTTTACCCTTTCCTCAGAAGTAATTTGTACTGTCACCACTGGAACAGGTCATTTCAATACATAGGTCATCACCCCTTTCCCTGGAAACAGCAGTGTTCAGTGTCCCTAGAAGGCATCACTTGGGGATTTCACAAAAACTAACAACTCGCTGGATTCTTTCAAGATACAGTAGGCAGATGCTGGAGATTGAATGTAATAAATCTGTCCTTAGGTGTGACTGAGTGCATCTTCTTGACAGCTTGTGACCTGCTGCCGAAACAACTTTAAAATACTTTATTTCCTAAGGGAGACTCTACTCATAGAAATTCACAAAATTTTCTAGGTTAGGAAGAAAGACTCTGGTTGACAAAGGAGTCAGTGACTGCCCAGCCTGCCTTCTCTCCTCAGGCACAAATTAGGATACTGGAGTATATACCTGACAGCTGAGAGTATATCAGTGAAAAGCTATTATCTTCCATTAAAAACAAAGCGCCTGCACTGAATTTTACTTGTTTGTTCTTTATATTCCCTGACTAAGAAAAAGAAGGATCTAATGAAATATTCAGCCATACTTAAAACTTCATGCCACACTTCATGGAACATAGAGATTGTGTATTTCTTGTCCCCAAGACATTTTGCCCTTAGACAAATATGGAGCAATGAGATAGAGAAGCAATGAGATACATACAAGGTTATGAGAAGAGCAGAAGCTGTAGCCTGAAGAAATATGAAGGAGGAAAGAGAGGCCATTTGGCAATAATAAAATGTCCCAGCTGGCAAATATTAAAACATGTAGATATCATGCTAGAATCAGTATAAATTTAGATTATGCTGCATGGGAGAAGTCATGAGAGACTTGTGTGAGAAAGACTCAGATGGCACAACTGGAACGACTGTCAGTCATGACTGCAGGAAAAGCTGAGTACAAAAAGATCTTTTATAGGGAAGATGGATTTACAGAGTCAGGTGAAAGATGGTTGCAAAAAAACAGATGATACAATTGCATAGCTGGAATAGATTGCATAGAGAGGAATAGCTGGATTTTAGTTTGGCAAGGAAAACAAAGGTGTCAGTGGACAAACAGTAATAATAACCGTGATGGTTCACAATAACCTTGATGCCAACAGTTACTGGGCTGCACCAGCAAATGGAAAAAACCCAAACCCACATAATTTCAATATATAAAGGAGACAGAAAGCATATGAGTAACTTTACACATACACGTTGTCGCTCCAAATTCAAATGGAATTACTCATGTGAATAAAACCAGTGATATGCATGAGCCTGAACAATGTAGCCTAGATACCAGAGCAAAAGAAGGACCAACTCTTTTGTCGGAAGCCTGAAAAAATGTTTTGGAAGCTGTTTTCATATTCAGACTCCAAATGACAGGGTCCATTTTGGACTGGAGTCTGGCTTTCTGAAAACTTCTCACTCCCAGATGACATGGTCCAGTATTCATCCCAAGCCAGATGCACTTTGGCTTGGGTTTTGGATGGTTGCATTTCTTTGTTTGTCTTTTGCTCGGTAAGAAGGCATTTTGTGCTTTATGCTCTTTGAGTGTGGAAAAGGGAACGAGCTAAAGCAGGGTGGTGAATCTCCTGAACTGGAAGCGAGGAAACAAGAGCACTGGTTGTCCCTACCACAGACCTCCTGCGCAGCACCGCGGAAGTCGCAGGTCCCTCTCCCCAGCGGTCTCTTGGCTGCTGAGCACTGGCGCCGCTTCCTTCCCTTCATGCGCTTTGTCTCCTTTCGTACCTTTGGACGAAAGCGACCCTGTGCACAGCCGCACACAGCTGTGCCGTGCCCCGCTGTGTGCACTGACGGGCTGTCTCGGCGCTCCCCGGGATGCCGTGTGTGCACAGCGCTCCCAGCGCCCTCGCCGCCTTCCCTCCGCGCTCCCTCGGGGGAGCTCCGGCCGCCCGGGCGCTGCTCCTCGGC
>WEIV01011180.1:0-33776 GCA_013390005.1 Calyptomena viridis | reverse complement strand
TGCCCGGGAGGCGCGGAGTCCCGCGGGATGTGCGCCTTGCCGTGTGCAACGTGCCTTAGTCGTTCGCTGCCCTGTTAGTCATGAGGAATGTGTACAGTCTCGTTTCTGGCCTGAACGCAGCCGGACACAAACATATATATATTTTTTTTTTTTGTCGGTGGTGGCGGCGGTGGGAAGGGGGAGCACGGGGAGCGGTGTTTGTTTGCGCGCTCCGTTCCAAGCCCTTTTAAGTCAGCGTTTAGCCCAAAGATCTCGGCATGTTTTTCTCCGAGCCCCAGCGCTTGCTTGGACTTGTGTCCTTGGCTTTCTGCTCAGCTGCTTCAGCTGCCACCGGCTTACATTTTTTCCAGATCTCCTTTGCAGGTTTCATAAAACAGAAGTGAAACTCCCCCACCCACATGTGCCTCTATTTTCCATGTTGACATGTTTCCCTGCTTTGGGGTGGAGGCTACTACTTTTTCCTTAGGATTGCTCCTTAAAAAAAACAAAAACAAAAACCAGCGCAATTGCTTTTTCACTTTAATTGGAGGCCAACAGATAGACTCAGTCCATAGCAATACAAAGCATGTGGCCTGGACTATGTGAATAATACGAATACATTTGGTTTTAATATATTACACATAATATATCTGCGTGTGGTAGCAATATGTGCTTCTGAATTTTTCATTGTAGGACTTGGGTGTTATTGAGAGGCCAGTCCAGAGCTACAGTGCAGCACTTTCTCCAGATCCTCTTAATTGCATCCTCCTAGGAATTAAAGAAAAAACCAAACAAACAACAAAACTCAAACCCCAAAACAAACCCACACATATTTCATAAAAAGAACTCTGAGATCATTAGCTAACATTTGGAAGTCCCTCAAATTAACATGCGTGAAGGACTGCGGCCAAACTCCCACTGGCTCCCATAAAAGCAGTAATCAGTCCTTCAAGCAAGATTCTCCACAAAATAACACCCAGAAGCCCCTGCAGAAAGGATTGCCAATCTCACCATCTGACTAGATTAAAAACAGCAGTAACAATGTGATAATTGACAGGAGAAACTTCCCTGACAAGGAATGAATCAGTGTTTATTTTTAGCCTTTCCCCCAAACGCTTTATTTAAACGAAAGATTAACTAATTATTTCCGTCGTTGTATTGTCCACACTAGAAACAGGAGGTGACAGATCTTTAGTATCTACAGGGAGCACTTTGTTTCGGCTCTTCCTTTGAGGTCTGCACCCCGGAAGGGTGATATTATGCCTGTTGTCCTTTCATTTCTAGTCCAATCAAATATGAAAAGTATCAAGGTTTCACTAAATTTACACACCCTCAATTAATGTTTTTTATTTCCTAAATAACAAGCCTCAAAAAAGATGTCAGAAAATGTAAATTGTGATTTTCTCTGTATCCCACCTTTGCTCCAAAGCTTCCCTTGGACAACAAGCCAGTATTAATCCTGTCACTGCAACTGCCCAAGGCAGCCTTTTGCAATGACAGAGCACTCACATTCCAAGAAGATAAGACTGCTCTACCTGTGTGCAGGAGCCAGCAATAAAATTTTATCTAGGAGAAGGAAGTTTACCCAAGAAAACACTGTCAAAAGATTTGTCCTGGTTTATGGGACAAATGTGAGGAAACTGTATCAATCCCAAAGGAACCAAGTAATATCTGTGTTTCTGATAATAAGCTTTTGGGTTCTGCTTTGTTTTGAAGAGAGGACTTAATTTTTCTTATTTTTTTTTCTTCTTAATTTTTTTTCTACTTTTTCTTAAATTTTGAATGAATTGATGATTGCAGCATGGATTTCATTAGTAGGAAAGGAATCAAACTGCTTTGAAAATGTCTGAGGACACTTTTTTGTTTTGTTTTTGGCTCACCTGCTGTGGAACTAAGACATATAAAAGATTCATTGTTTCATATCTATATGAGGATTGCTACAAAGCACACAAAGAGTTGATTTACCAGTCTCTTATGTTCCTAATCTCAAAGCAATTGTACCACACATTCATAGGTCAAATTATATTAATTTTAATCCTGAAGAATGAGTCTCATTTTCACCATTTGAGTATTTATTCTTCAATGCAAAATGTTTTTGTATAATTTCCTTTCTGCACTTCTTAATATTTCAGATAGTTTTGGATATGACTACTTAGGCTAGACCAATTCTAGGTAAAATGGTTTATTTGTAGCATTTTAGTGTACACTTGGTCATTCGTGAGCAGAGTGAAATGTAGAAGAAGGAGAATGTGAAGTAGAAGAAGGAGATGATCATAGAAATAATGGGAAATCATAATTTCTTTATGTGCAGCCCACTGGTCTCTTACAGAAGTTAGAGGGAGAAACTCCAGTGTTGTATTACTCATAGGAGCAACTTGAACTTTCAACATCTTATCCCACATGTTAGTGCAAGAGATGCAACAAAATGGAATTTTACCTAGAAATAAAAGTATCTGTTTTCCTGTTTCTGCATCACCTGAAGAGACTGGGCAGAAATAGCTGTACAATGAGATGAGCTCGGCCTTGCAAGTATTGGCTGCAATGGTGCCTCCACAGCCCCAGATAACTTCTCTTTAGATGTAAGATGCATGTAGAACACTAATGAGAACATTGCATGAAATGATTTAACCTGAGGGCAATCAGGCCAAATAAATCCATGAATAGTTGTTCATACACATCTGCATTGCAAGAGATACAGTTAACTGTAAAGGAAAATGTTACAGATGGGAGGGACACTGAGACAGACAATAAGGTAGATAAGTATAATCAGCATGAAGTGTATGGGATTTTAACCAGAATTTATTTTGTTGGCCACAGACCAAGGCCAAAAAATAAGGGCTTAGGGCAAAATTTGAGCATTTAAATCTAAAACCGAGATGGTAGAAAAACCCCAGTGATCTATGTCTGACCTTGCATTATATTTAGATTCCCAAACCACCTTTTCTGTTTCCTGTTTTTACATAAGCTATACTTTGCTGTATAGAGCCCCTCTTTATGTCTAGATCTGCACCAGTTCTACAACCCTAAACAGCTTGGCACTCTTTCATATCTCAACTCAATTAGGAACTAAAAACTTAGTGTTACTCCATTCGGGTCCCCAGAGTGGCTCAGTTCAAGAGGTAATCCTCAAACCCCTCTAATAGATGCCAGTCAGACTGAATCTTCACAACTGTGACTGTACCTGTTCCCTCTAAAAGACATTTTTATGATCTGCTGGAGCAGGTAAAGCATTTATCCAGGAAGTGGAAGGTGTGAGTTCAGGGCCTGTTCTTTGCAGATCAGAGATCTCAGTACTCACATTGATGTCTGGCTGCATAAGTATTCGCATGAAACCAGCCTCAAAGCCTGATCACTCACACTCAACTCCATCCCCTGCACAGGACACTCTAGAGCAGGTGGTGGAGCTCTGCACAAGGATGCTTAAATTAGCATTGATGTGTCCTCTCAGATCTGACTAACGTCGTCAGAGGGGGCTGAGCTGAGCTGCAGCCTTGGATGGTACCTCTGAGTACAGCTGTGCCAGGGACCTCCCCTTCAGCACGTTCCTGCTCTTAAGGAAGCAACGGTCTTCATTCATTGTCTAAACTATTTCAATATGGAAAACTGATTTAAAAAACAAAAAGGCAAGAAGAGATAAGTTATCAATTTTTAACACAAATGTTCCTCTCATCCTAGCAATAGCTATCGGGAGTTTGGATCTGCAGCTGTCAGATTGGAAAGCGTAGCCAATACCGGCTGCTGGTCAACTCTCCAGGAATGCCTTCGGCGAATACAGGTTTGGGAATTACCGCTGGATGGCAATCTTGTGCCACAGAGGATGTAACCACATGTGATTTTATTTGGCTGCAAACAGACATTTTTTAAAGACCAAGAACCAAGTCCACTTCTTCCGAATACCATCATAAATTTAGAGTGACTTGAGGTAAGGCGTTCAGTTTAATTTAGAGTTGCACCAGCATAACTGGGACAAGAATATGAACCAGATGTTGAGAAGTGATATTTTGACTGTTAATTCTATCGATCAGGTTCTGAACAATTTATGAAACTTAAATACAAGGAGCCAGCATAGAGCTGTAGCCATAAAAGACCAAGAGCACTGAGCTTCAATTCGTCTGTGTAGTGACAGTCTATATTAAATTCTAATAATTGACATTTAATGCTTTGTTACATGCCAGTGGTTTTATTCTCAAGGCTGCTATATTGTACACACTATTTAAAGATACAAGGAAGGTCTACTATGAATGGCTTTGAAACAAGAAGTTACCTTAATTCTTAAAGTCAGCATTTGAAGTCTTTGTTTTAAGGTTCCAGTCTACATATTTCAGATGTTTGGAGAGTCTTTCAAGAATTTCTCATCCCAAATATTATGCCTTTATTTTGAAATATTGTAAAAATGGCTCAATTTTTTTTTTTTTCACATAGAATAATTCTTCTATGAAAGTCAACTTTTTTTCAGAAAGTATTTAGGTTTTTTGGGAAGGAAGCAATCTTGAACTAAATCTGCATTTTAAAAAGTGGTGATTATCTCGGCTCTCTAGTGGAATAGAATACTATTCACAATAACTCTTCAGTAAAGACAACCCATTTATCTTAATGTTCTGTACACCTGTTGTGTATCAGTGTGGTAGATGGGAGGATACCAGGAAATTTCTGCAACTGCATTTGAACATCAGGGAAATATCTTCATTAAGTTTGTACTTCTCTTCCTTTTCTAGTGGCACAGATGGTGACACCTCTCTACCATAAAGAGCTTCAGTTCTTCCAACCCTAAAACTGTACAGTACTCTAAATATTAGGAATATCTGAAAAGTTCAAGAACTCCTCCAGCAAAGTCATCTTCTTTACTTTCACCAAAACTATCAAGAGAACTAGTAATTGATTTGAGCTGAAGTGTCTTCTATTTTGGGGCTGGTAGCATATCTCTGGTTTCAGCCAGGGAAGGAAGTGCTCAGAGAGTTTTATCACAGTCAGCTCTTGTGATTTACTTGGCATAAATGGAAGAAGGAAATTGTGTAAATATGGACTAAAGCTTATTCTTGGGAAATGCACAGTTCCATGGACTTGGAATCTTTAATGTATATTTTAGGTTATCACTTGTATGCTGTCGCTTCAGTTCTCTATTTGTGTAAGAGAATATTATCCCACTAATTTTGTGATGCTTGAGAGAAGAGTTCCTGTACATGTGCTAAACATACTCAGAGGCAAACCTGGCAGGCTCAGGGTGAGAATGTTTCAGCACACCTTTCCTTCCCTCCCTGGTTTTGGCTTATTCTGAGGGTCATCATGGCCCTATCATAATTTGGTCACTCTATGAAGATGCTCTAAATTACGCATTGACTGTGATGGCTAAATAACAGCTGAATCTATTCAGAGAATAGGGTGGGAACTATTGTCTTCCCACATTTCTGCCCTTCCATCTTTACACTTCATGCTGGGAGTTACAGCATTCACAGCTGACAGGGTGGTCTGCAATTACCTTGTAAAGAACCTGTGTCTCCCCCACTTTGTTTTATGTACTGTTGCCATTCACTGAATAGCTGGTAGTTAACTTAATTTTTAAAATCTATTTTATGGCAATACCCCAAGGCTATTTCTTATTTGTGGCTTCTATGTACTAGCTATTGTAGATTTTGGTAGTTGAAAGAGAGACTCTCAAGAAGATCTTACAAGCTCTGGGTAGCACAAGGGGAGAACTGAGATCCAGGGAAATCGAGTGATTTGCCCAAGGTCACATGCTAAATTTGTGGCAGTGTTAATCTACCTGATCTGATTATCTAAGGCATGCAGGCACCACTGCATGTTCTGGTACATGTATCAGCCACAGGAATGCTAAACTGGAGAAGTTAATTTGGAAAAATAAAGGGAAAAAAAAAAGTCATACTTGGCACTACTTGAAGACTTGCAAGAAATTTCCATTTTCCATTCTTTGAATTCTTTGGAAATACATAAGGTCTTGGCATCTGCATTTTAAAATGTTGTTTCAAACTGGAATAGTATCTATTAAATGTAGCCAAGAAACATCTGTTTTTCCGTTTCTGGAACCCTGAGCTGAGGCAGCTGTTTTCCTGTCAGCTATGCTGTGGAGTGAAATTGGTTCAATAGGTTATTCTGTTCTCTCCATTTCTTAGTTCTCGGTTTCCTATTAAAAAGATGGCCAACAACACGAGTAAGCAGGAAGGAAAAGGAGATTCTGTGTAATATGTGTATTAGCCTGTGAAAAAAATCCATTTAGCTTCAGACTGAGTGAGATAACTGGTGAGAGGAGAGCTGCTAAGCATTAGAAAGAACACCAGGGATTATATGGAACTGTAAGATTTATTAGCCTCCAAATGCCCCTAAGACTTTTTAGCCCCCAAATTTAAACCCCAAATGGTTTATCTTTCATTAGTGGAAGTAACAATCTGATACAGATCCCACTGAAGACAGTGGAAATTTCACATTGGTGGCCAGTGGGCTCTGGATTTGATCCTCTGTAGTGTCACTGGTAGATGGTCTGGTGAAAACTGGTCACCAGTACACAATACATTAATTACAAGACTGTCGTTAATTGTGTTCTGAGCAGCTCCAGACTGTATTCAGTAACTGAAGGGCCAGCAGTGGTTGTATATATCATCTTTTCAAACATCTCTCATTGCAGTGGAGTCAGTTCCAGCTGTCCTAGCTGGGAGGGAGAACCAGAAGAAGAGTTCAAAGGCCTCATGTAGAGAAAACCATAAGCATATTGTGTAGGTTTTAGTTCTTACACTCTGCTAAAGTGTAAGCTCTCTGTGCTTTGACGATGCTTTGGACAAACAAATACATTCTTGAGAACTGCATCATTTTTTCCCTTCATCTTTTAAGAACAGGATCAAGACTCATAAAGACATTTATGCTCCCCCTGAAATCATTAGGCATTAAAAGCATAAATAACATTGAGAGCATGCACCATGATCTGATATTTAATTAGCAATGAAAAAATCCATATTATTCAGTCAGCAGCATTAAAATTAGGAAACCAGTACACTGAGTTGGCACATACTCTGTATGTACCCTTACCAAAGAATGGCAGCACCTCTGTTTTGAAAACAACTGGAAAAAGACATGCCGTGACCTTCTGTCATGAAAATTCTGGTGACATGAAAAATCCAGTGGGCCATTAGAGTCCTGTTTCTTATACAGATATAATTTGCCATAACTCACGTGACTTAAAGAGCAAAACTAATCTGGAGGAAGGATTTCTTCTTTTTTTTTTCCCTTAGATGTGTCCTTTTCTTTCCACTCTGTGAATTTAAAATGTGAGGAAGTAAGTCCTAATCTCAGGAAGAGTTTCCAAAACAGAATTGGAAATGCAGCACTTTCTGTGGCAGGGTCTCGCAAAGTGCTGATGGTATAAATTAACTAATGGGGGTCAGGAAACTTGCTAAAGCCAGATAGGATGCAGGAAGGGAAGAGGGAGTTGTACAGTTCCCAGGCAGTTGCAAGCAGCTTCCTGACACTGTTTACTTGGGTGAAACATTTTGCTTACTCCAGAGAAGTGTTTGACTTTGCTTTCATCATTGTCAGTGTAAGTCAAATATCATTATTTGTGTCAAGTGTGACTTATGACTTACGTTGCCCAGCATTCACAGTCTGATACTGAAGTGACCATTCCCTGGCTAGTCTGTATTTATCTAAATCCACATGGAGATATGGTCCATCCATACCCCCAAATAGACTACAGTCAATACATGCTTTCATTAAATAAGATCTAGTCTGACTGCCAAGAGAGACTGTGCCATTTTACTTCATGAATGGCAAAAAAAAGTCAGTAATAACATACGTATGTGGAAAATAGAGTTGTCAATGAATAGCTAGGAAAGGAATGATGCAGTTTACTCCATGATCCCTGGGTTTGTAGCCTATTTTCCTAAATGCCATCTTCATTTGCTCTCTTCAGTTTCATCTGGTTTTTGTATTTGCCATATATACACTTTGTTGTTCCAGGGGAGGTTCAGGTGGGATATTAGAAAAAACTTCTTCACTGAAAGAGTGGTTCAATTGGAATGGGCTGCCTGGGGAAGTGGTGGAGTCACCATCCCTGGAAGTGTTCAAAAAGCAAGTAGATATGGCACTACATGATATTGTTTCGTGGGAATGGTGGTACTTGTTTGAAGATTGGACTTGATGATCTTGGAGGTCTTTTCCAACCCTGATGATTTTGTGATTTGTCTAAACACAGTTACATTTGTTATGTATTTAGCACACCGCTATTTAGAATTGCCATGAGTTACAGGATCACACTCAGTGGTGTGAATCAAAGGACCAGAACCTGTTACAGAAAACCTCTGCATGGTGAACATAAGCACGGCTTGAGTTGCACCTCAGTCCTCCTATTTCCTCCTGGATTGTCTCCTACCTGGAGCTTTATGTAGGAAAAGGGACATCTAGTGGCTTAATAGAACATAGCAAAGGAAGATGATCTGCCCAAGGTACGTTGTTGTGCAAAGTAGGCAGTTCCGTGAAAATTAAACTAACTTAAAGAATTCCACAATGGTCGAAATGTAATTCGAATATATATATAGTTGCTTTAGCTAAGAATCAAATAATCTGCAATGAATTTTATTTTTGTGTTTCTATCTTCTTGTGAAAAGGTGAGCTGACTTCAAAAATTACACAGGTTAAAATGTATGTGGTACCTAATAATAGGAAGACAAAACATCCTCTTTCATTAGGAGAAGGTGGGGTACAGGACAGATGAATAAGAAACAGAAGCAAATCACACAACACAGCCCTATACATTTTTTGCTCCCCCAAATGAACACATTTATTTCAGGATGTGATTAATTAGATTAGGTAATACCTGGTATCTTACAATGACAAGGAATAACTGTGAAGAGCTGTTAAATGGAGCCTTTTCTTTCTCTGCAATGTGTTTCCTATTGTAATACTTAAATAATGAGTTTCTTTAACAAGTAACCCACTCTGAGTCATGTTTTCCTCTCTCCCCTTTGTTCTTATCCTAACCAATAATTCCTTGCCATCCTAATAGCTTTCATTACAAAAGATGAGGTGCACGTAAGAGAAGCAAAAATATCTGCATCAAATGATACATTGGCTTTATATTGTGAGCCCATGTTTGTATTAGGTTTGCCATTCTTTCTTTTTCTAGTATGAACTGGAAGTCTGGATGGACTAAACCTATTATGCTGCTCAGACCAGGAACAGAGCTTGACCTCTCAACCTGCAATAACTGAAATTGAGAGACCACCATCAGGCAGTCAAGAGCTGTCGTCTCTGAATGTCTCTCATTCCTATCCTAAGCTCATAAAATAATGAATTCAATTTTTGCAGACAGAGCTGGAGTATTTTGACTGGAGCATATGACTAAAAAAGGCAGCCTATATATAAAGATAGAGGCTTCTCTGCAAATGAGAACAAATCATTGCCAAATATTAAGACAGATAATCTGGAGAGAGCAACAGGAGGTATTCTGTCTCACCTGAGATGCTGATAAAACCTGGAAGCCACAGGAGTGAGATTAGACTGAGAAAAGACGAATCACTTGTTACTTTGCAAAGATGTGTAACTTGGGAGAGTTTTTTTAAGAATAAGAAGCGATGATAAGGAAAATCTTTTGCTAGTCAGGTGGATGTTTTCCTCCCTTTCCCTTCTGAACAGGCTAAATTAGAAATTTATAGGCCTTGGTGAAACTAAGGGCATAAGTGAATAAGCAAGTGAAGGGCTCTCCCATTCTGACACCCCAGTTCCAGCTCCATCTGGAGCCCCTCTGAAGATTGTATGCCAGGGTTTAGAGAGGGATTCTCAGCCTATCTGTGTGTCATTAAAATGAGATATTTAAACACTACTCAGATTCCGTTCAGAGCTTGGAACACAGACACTGAGTCCAGTGGTTTGGGCTGATGTTGTGGGGGGTTGAATTTAGAGAGGTTATTGTTTCATTAAGGTACACTGGAAGCAGGAACTTTATTAATGTCCTATAATTAATGAGTAGTGAACATTTGATAGCCCTTGATTCATTAAGACTAATTAAAGTACTTCTTTATAGAGAGGTATTAGCAGCCTTTATTTACGTGATAGAATTTGCAGGTTTTAAACACCTGAAGTTTTAGATGCACTAGTAGGCACAAAGTTATGATCCCTCTGTTCAGATCCCTCTTATCTCCAGATTTGTTTCAACAATAGTTCATTGTAGAGAGAAGTTGCCATACAGAGAGCTTCCAAAGGATGTTTCTGTTTGGACCTCTTGTGAAGGCTACATTTAGGATGTGAACATAGATATACCAAACCCCTGTGGCTGGCAACATTCAAACTGAATTTACCAGTGGTAGGAAAAAATGAGCTGAAGTTGGTTTAGCTGGCAAATAATCAAGTCTCTCTATTTCAGAAACATCTGGGAAAGAATAGCAAAGCCAAACCTGGCCGTATGAACTACCCTTATGCAACTGTGGTCAATGACCAGAATGAAGAAAAAGAAGCAGACTGGCTTTTTAACAAATATTTATTAAATGAGAAGGTAATGACTTCTGGTTACCACATTACCACTTTACTGATTAATGGGGCAGTACAAAATAAACATAAAGTTACATGAGCTTTTGACTGAATAATTTCTCTTGTGAAAAGATCTAGGAAAAATTAACCATTCTGTTACACCCAAGATTAAGTGACGATAGCATATTGGGGAAAGATTGGAATATGCCTTGCACAGATTGTGAGCAGAAAGAGTAAATGGGAGAGCTGAGACTCAGCACCTGACATCCTTCAAGCGTAAGGTCTGTTACAATGCTGGAAATCAGCCTAGGACTCCTCTGCTCTTACTTCTGTTGATGCTGGAGTGCCAACAGCAAAAAAGCTGTGACTTCCACTCCTGCTGCCCTAGTGCTTTGCCCCTGGCTTATGCAGGGATGGGTACATATTTACTAGCTAGTACAGGCAGACACAAATTTCCATTGACTAATCTTGCTCTGGCAAGGTGAGTCATCATATAGAAAAAATTGTCTCTGCTTGTTCGTTGTTCAGCAGAGCTCCAAAAAAGGCCAGGCCAGTAGCTTCAGCAGCTGTGACCATCTCTGTTCTCCCATAGTATTGGAGGGAAACTTGGAAAGATATCTGTAGCCTCAAGCTTTCTGAAGGGAAAGATCTTCCTTGGAAACTACTTTGAAAGAGGCTGGCAAAGTTCCTGGCAAGAACTTAGCCTTTTCTGTCTGTGTTCCTCCATCTGTCAAAACAAAGTATAATCTTTCCCTGCTTCACAATGGTATAGTAAGGAATCATTAGTTAACATGTTTACATCACTAAAAGTGATTTCCTATTCTAAATCACCTGGACTTCAGTTCCTAGGGACACAAACCCTTCTTAAAGATCTTTTCCCTCTTTTCACACATCTATATTCCTCTTTGCATTCTGCTACTGCAAAATGCAATTGCTGCTAGTGTTGCTTTTGTACACCTCAGAGTAGTTTTAACAATCACACTGTATTTTCCTGAGCAATTAAATAATCAGCAAAGGAAAATAATTTTTCTTCAATTTTTGCTCTTCCTTTTTATCAGTGTTGGAAAATGTTTTCTACCTCATATTGCTCACTACTAAAATTTCTCATCACTGCTCCAACTCCCTGATATTGTCTTGAAGAAACAATCTTTGCGTATATTCATAAAGCATATTTTAGTCCAGTGATCTTTAAGAGAATTAATTGTGATAGGAACTGAAGTTATGTCTAAACAAACACAAAAGTATGTGTTGCCTATGTTTGCATGCTGCAGGACCTATAGGTCCCTCTACAAAAAGGCAACTTTTTCCGGAACAGAACAGCAGCAGACCAAAATATCAGCACTCTCTTCAATATGTTCTATCCAACAGAAATTCCACAGGGAACCTAAGAGAGCAAAATGACCTGGAAGCTCCTGTAATCAACTTCATGCCTGAACTGGTAAGATATTTTTAGCTATGACACGCTCTTGAAGATTTATTTGTAAGGGTTGTAAGAGGTACCCAAATCTGGAGGTGGTGACCACTTTAGGTCACTTTAGGTCCTGCTGCCTTCTTGTCATCCAAGTTATCCTCCCACACACCTTTCCTGACCTGTGAAACAGTCCTTTCTTTTCTTTTTTCCTGCCATGATCCCTTGAACCCTTGCTCACCAGTCTCTCCTACTATAAAACTAAAATCTTGGCTTTTCCTCATTTCCCCATGTTACAAATTTCTTCCACCTCTTTCCCAGCTCTAAACTACTTCCTTATCCATGTTTACTACGAGATGCTGTATATTAATGTAAGGAAACCTCCCAGTCTTAAATATGCATACAGGAACTCTATGAGTAACACTTCATATGGGACTTCACAGTGAGGGTGGTCAAACCCTTAAAAATTATGTCCAGTGAGACTGGAATGTTCATCCTTGGAGATATTCACATCTGGACCAGGCAAAGCACTAAGCAACCTGACAACTTTGAAGCTCTGTTTTGAGTGGGCGAAAGATGAGATAATCTCCAGTGATGCCTTCTAATCAAAATTATTTCATAATTCTAACTAAATATTGAAGAAAAACACTAAGAATGCTCAAGAATCCAAGAGAAATATTGTTTTCTAGCAAGAAGAAAAAGGAACACAACAAAACCAAACAGAGCTGTGCATAGTTATTCTGCTTTTCATGCTTGCACAACTCAGGATGCAGTGAGAGAGATGCTAAAATCCGTAGAGAAACACGAAGAGAATCAACACCAACACACCTGTGGTTAGCCATGGTTTGCTTCATCTGTTTGCCCTCAAAGCCTGGTTAGAAATGTGTGTTGTCTTCAGAACATCCTCATCTGGAGTATCCCAAGGCACCATCTGATTTATTTCCTGCAGATTCAAGTGCCCCACCTCCTCAGATCCGTGCTGTAGAATAGCCCTGTTGGAGGCCCCAGAGGAGCAGGAGCAGACCAGCCCCTGCTCCCTTCATAGCAAGCAGCAGTTCCAGTTCCCTCATCTTATGTATGGTTTGAAGTCCGGTGTGTGAATACATGGAATGTCCAAATCAAATCCAGAACTGTGACAAGTCTATGCTATTTTAGGTAATCTTCTCAAATCCATGGGATCACCTATATAGGTTTTATAGTACTGCTAAAAATCAAGGTGAAAACAGAGCAACAGAAACATAAATGTAAACTGTATTCCAGTTTTTGAGGACTTCCCAAATTCTGCAAAAGTGAAGGTATTAGTGATCTTAAGTCACACTCCTCAACCTCACAATTTATGTTTGCCCAATTTGAGATGTCAGTGCCCCTCACTACAAAGAACAACTCAAGATCCTTATTCTGAAGCACAAGTAGTTAAAACCCTGGAATCTTTATGAAGAAAATGATTCTGCGCTCTGATTTATTTTACTACTCTGGCTGGTTTATTTGGGAGATGCATCACCACCTGATAAACAAGCATTGATAATATCAGTATCTGTTTAATAAATATTCTATTACAAAGTATTGTTCTTCCACTATCTTCTTAAATAGAGCAAGTTCCTGAGATTGAAAGTCCAGTAACAGAGGGCACAAATAGAACAAGGAATCTGGCAGCAAAGCATTTCTTTTTAAACAATAGAGTTGCAAGAGCAACACCCTGTTATGCAGCTAAGTAAAAGGGTACTGATAAATACTGAAACATAAAATGCCCAATGACTAAACTGATTTAATATGATAAAGTTCCCCCAAATCCAAACCATTAAACTAAAAGCCAATACAGGGTCTTGAAAATGACAATAAACAACAATATATCACTCACGGGTGGCCTTAATGCTGAATATGGGATAAATTACATAAAAAGAAAAATCACAAGAAATATTTAACACAAAAAAAGAAATCTGAAAGGCAAGCACAATGACTGCCATAACAGAGAATGTAGCAATTCCTAACACAACATAAAAATGTTGCATACTTGAAGGCTGGGCTAAATTTTCTTCAGAGTGTGTTTTATGGGATTATAACAGAAACAAAATTATCCTGAAAACTTAAAAGAAAAATGAGTGGCTTATGAGACCAATTGATAAAGCTGGAAAAGACAGACAAGCTTCCAGGCATACAGGTGCTTCTTCAGATCTGAAATAAAAACAGCAAACTTCAAAGCTAAATCTAGGTTGAGAACAATTGTGCTGAGTTAGGACATCTGCTTTGCTTCAAATGTTTATTAATTTCTTTTTTAAAGGCTGTAAACACTGACCTTGGAAATAAATTTATAACAATATAGCCCTGTAAATGGATTATTATTTCTAAAGCAGGCTTTCAATTAGAAAAGGATCTAAGGAATAAAACTTTCCCCTGCAAATCTGCACAAAGTCACATGAGATTTAAAAACCTGTTTGCTTATATTGCTTTAGGAAATATTAATTTGATTCCTAAATCACTCAGGTGCTTTAGAAGATTTTACTTTCACTGAAAAAGGCAATAAACAAGTCAGGATACTGAAGGGAGTGGATACATGTGGGTCCCTGGTGCTTACACAAACCCAGCTGTGGCTGCAGACCCAGCTGTGCCAGGGACAGGTACGTTTGCCTGAACAGACCTGGTAACAAGCTCAAAGTTTGAGACCTGACACAAGCACAGACAACACCATGCAACACTAAGCAATGCTCTGAGATGGTTCAGCTATAGTAGGTCTCTTAGGCTAGTCCTAGCAATGATGTAAATATAGTTTTCTAAGTTTTTAACTTGTATTTATTGAAACTTTTCACTGGAAAGGTTAGGGAAGATGAATCAAAAAAAAATTCTATTATTGGCCATTAAGGAATTTTTAAGCTGTTACTTTTTCAGTCATCCAGAACAGTTTCCTTGTTTTTAGAATGACTGCATGATATCATATCCTGAGCCCTTCCCTCTTCTTGTAGCTTTTTGAGGCACTAGGAGGAGTCCAGCTACAGTCATCATGTGAATCGTTCTGTAATACTGTAGTGGAGCTACTTTTGACACTGTCTGCCTGCCTGCCTCATTCATAACTCCTTAAGAAATTGCTGCTCTGGGACGACCGGCCCTCTAAGCACAGTGAGTATCAGCTGAGAGAGCAAACAATTTATCTGGCTTGTAAAGTTGCATCAGAGAACAATCACTTCTCTATGTATTTATATGTGTGTGAGGTTTTGGACACAAATAAAGGTGAAAGGAGAACTCACTGTCATTATTCATTACTCAAGTGAGAAGAGAAGGGAGTTCCCTGGCCCAGCAGGGTGAGAAAAGGAACAGAAGCGACATGGGAGTCTCTTGGGGTGCAGAAATTGGATTCAATGTGTGGTCTAAGATGTAGGAAAAGCCAAGGTACTGTGCCAGGCAACATATCCATTTGTTGTGGACAGACAGACAACAGTAAAACAGCTGCTAAAATGTATACACAAGCAGCTGTGAGTGAGCATGTGGCATTGTTTTAATGCTGGATGACAAGTATCTCTTGTTTATTCTTAATCTGGTTTGATTTAAGGAATGCAGTAGTACTAGCTAGTAAGAAGCAAAATAAAAGGAGAATAAAAGAACTAGTTTTCTTCACTAGTCTTCACTCACCCCTGAAGCATAAAGGCCAAGTAAACATTGACAGTGAGTCATCGACCCTTTTTAGTATAACTACATAACTGGTGGTGGTGTTACTTCTGCACTTCTCCATCTTGGTCTTGAGCTCTGAAATGCAGAGCTAAAGGCTCTGCCATTCTTGGTGGAGGGCCTAAGATTTTGTCTAAATGTCTCTAAAATGCTAATTTAGTAGAAACTTCTTAACTATATCAATAATATAGGTATATTTACAGTGTATGAATAACATAGTATGACCCAGAATTTGCAGCAGAAAAAATGTTATAATGAAAGTAAATAAACAACTTGTATTTCTAGCTACCAAATGATATTGTAGAGGCCATTTATATATAGAACATCTGAAATTTACTGTGCACGTTGTCCTGGTAGAATCCCAAACACCAACTTCATTCCAAAGCTGTAAAAGTCTTATGACCATGCTTTACATAAAGGCTTCAATCTAGTTTGAATGGAACCAACAGAAAGAGGCAGTGATAATTTTTTAATATTTAAGATAACAATAGCTGGCTTAAAAACTGTGCAAGTAAGTTGTGTCCTTGCTTCCCAGAAAAGTCTTTGATGAGGCAAGCAACTGTACAGGAAACACATAACCTTTCCATATGCCATTGATCACACAACTTTATTTTTGATTTGCTCACTATGGTTTGGATCAGCTCCTTCACAGGGTCACAGCACAGTGTCAGTAAAAACATTGCTTTTAGTTGTCTGCTAAACTGCATTGAGAGGTAAAAACTCCTCTTCAGTTAAAAGTTGCTGGACCCTCTTCTGTTGCTGATGTAGTTAATTTTATGACAGAACAAACTTGTTATTTTCTACAAAGCAGTTTTAAGAATAGAAGGATGCTGAAGATGTCCTGTGTGCTGCTCAGCCTGGCCTCAGAAGCATCAAAATTGCTGTACTAGAGGTGGCCATTAGTCCAGCTGCTCCAAGATTCTGTCTCTGACAGTGACCTGTACCAGGTACTTTTGATACAACTGCAAACAAGTCCAGAGAGATCAGCTGTCAAACAGGCTTCACAGGAGATGTTTTTACATGCCTATCAGTTAGTAGTTGGCTTTTACTGTGCAACACAAGGGATTTGTAACTCTTTCATTTAGTAGAATATCACAATGGATAGTCACAATTACATAGAAATGTTTGTTCCCTGAATTCACTGAGATCCCAGTTCCATAAATGTTGTGTGGCCATGAGTAAAAACTGTGAGGTTTTAAAAACCCATTATTTCCTTCCTCTTGATTTAAATTGCTGCCTTTCACTTTCATTAGATGTAGATTTGCTTATACATCTTAGAAAAAAATCACCTTAGTCTTTCAATTGTGTGCTCTACTGAAGAGTGATTATATACTTTTATTCTTACTTATTGTTTGGCCTGTCTAGTTCGTGGCTATGCTTTTTTTTCAATTTATAAACTCATTTCAGGGGCTTCACTTACAGTTTTAGAATCCTAGAATATGTGATGTACTCAGGCCACTGAGTTGGTGAGGCAGGACTTGCCCCTGGTGAAGCCGTGCTGAATGTTCCAAATCACCTTCCTGTCTTCCATATGCCTTAGCATAGACTCTAGAGTATCTGTTCCATGATTTTCCAAAGTATTGACAGGTTTGTAGTTCCCAGGATCCTCCTTTCTACCCATGCTTGTGTTGGTGACCAACAGGTCCTGTAGTTAATTATTTTGTCATGACTAAAAGATCCAAAGATGAGAGAGATGTGAGTTTGTTTTGTAGAAACCACCTAACTCTGCTCTTGTATTCTGTTTTACAGAATACAACATCTTAATTCTACAGAATTCTACATCTTAAAAAATGAATTTTTAAGAAATGTTAGGTGAACAGCAAATGTTAAATTAATTAATCCCATGAAGGGCTTGTGAGGTAGGCTCCCTCATTTTACAGGTGAGACAGAGAGTGGGGTAGTTAAGTGACTTGCTTAATATCACCCAGCGAGTCAGTGTTAATGCTGAAAGTAGACTTTATGTCTTCTGGTTCCTTGCCCTATATGCTAATCATCAGACCAGACTTAACTTTAAAGTTGAATGAACTCCTTAAGCTATTAAAATAATTGTTCTCAATTTCATGTTGGAGTATTATGTTTTGATCACCTAAGCAGCTGAAATATTTGCAGGAGTTTTCCTTACTTAGGACCTGTTTTGTCTTTCTTGTTCAGATATTGTTTCAGGTATCAGCTGAATATATTTTGTTTACAATGAACTTCAAAAATACACTCTAGCAGATCTCCATGAAAAAAATAAGGAACACACTTAAAACTCACAGCAATCTCTTTGCTGTCAATGTAGCCATGCTCTTTTTCATCCCTTCAGTAGCCATCCACTTAATGATACCCAAAGCTTTAATTAATGGAGCAGAGAAAGCAAAAGATAGACTATTGGTTACGCTGTCATGACTAAATTAATGTATCCTGAAGCACAAAAAAGCAACAGATATTAAGAAATATCTGCCTAGAAGTGCAGTTCTGAACTACATGCTGAGTCATCCTGAACAAGCTGGTACAGAAAGAGATGTGATCCTTGCTAGCCTGTTTAAATGAATAGTGACTATGTTCAGGATAATGAGATGCTCCACCAGCTTTGAGAATAGTCCACATATTTGTTTATGCTGATAGGACATACAGAAATGTGTCCAATCCTCACCATCACTGTTTGAAAGTGTTCTTCAGTATAGGATAGAATAAATGACCCAGAAAATACATATGTAGGCAGGCATAAGACCGAAAGAGACTCAGGAGAGGGAATGAAGAAATAATATTACCATACAAAATACCTTAAAAATTCAACAGCTTCATTGAAAATAAAGCTCCTAGGTGGCAAAATTAGACAGCATTGGCATGTTGTATTTATGGAAATAACTCTCAAGTAATTTAACATGTTGTATTTGTAAAGAAGGGAGTCACGTCTTAACTACAGAATTGGTGGCTAGACAGAATGTTTCAGGTAAGATGTCAAGGAAAGAGTTTCATTAAGGTTCATCAAGGAAAGAAGGCCATTCTTTTTTCCTCTTTGTGGTCAATACTTCTATTTTACCATGTTGTTTTGCTTTTGGGTTTATGTACTCCTTAAAATGTTAGCTATGAGCATATTTTACACTTTGCCACTGGGGCTCTGTCATCAGTTATCCACTGTCCAATACTGGTCAGAATACTGCTCCAACTTTGCTTTCAGTTTCTGCTAGAGAGTGTGGTGTTTCTCTCTCAAGTGGCCTGATGCCAAGTGATGAGCAGTTTGTTAGACAGCACTGTGTTTGTACCCATCTATCAGGGACAGAAATCCTGCCTTTCAAAGGGGTTTTTGAAAACCAGGCAGGAGTTGTCCAGTAAAAACTGGACAAAGAAGCCACTTCTGAGCCTTTCATTGACTTTGAAACCAAACCTGAGAAAGCAATGCAAATAATTGAAATTTTTTCAGTGACTCTTCACTCATGTCTTCTTTTATCCATAATTTCTACTATTAACCCATCGAATTTAATGGTAATAAGTGTTTGAGAAGCTGAAAATGTTAATCAAACATTAGATAATATTTGTGAAAAACAGGGTGTAAAAGTATAATGTGCCGAGGTGTTCTCTTCCAGAGTGGGAATAGGAAGAAGACTCTGTGGTCTTTGCATCTGATCAAAACTAGCCAAACTGGTAGAAATGAAATACATGAACATTTTCAGCAGCAATCCAGCTAATAGGTATGAAGAATGAGTGAGCTTGAGAAAAGCAAAAATTGCTTGTGGATAATCTAAATGAGAATGGAGGATGCATAATAGAGTGTTGCATTTGAGAAGAGCTCTGTCAAAATAGAGGCCTTGAATTTTGAATGCAGAGAGAGTTATATTTGCTTCATCTATTATTGAAGAGAATCAAAACCAAGCCACTTCTGATTAAGTAGATATTGTGCTTTCTTACATAGATAATGTTATTGAAGATCCTACTTTCAGCTAAGATCCCAATGTGTCCTGCCTACATTAGTAATCAGATTACTGGTCACTCCTCTCTAACAGGTCTATCAGAGACCTGTTCTGTTGATTCAGCACAGAAAGAAAGCATTTTAGGAATGTCAGTTCTTCAAGCAGTGAGGATTATAGGCATGGTAACAGTACATGTTTGTGAAAGGTATATGCTGTCTGACTTCATTCCCTGTGACAGTGAGAGGAAAACTGAGGTACAGCCATAGTGCTACTCTGAGGAGTTCATATATTTAATATATTATTCTGTAGATTTGATTTACAGAACTGAGAAAGCATTCATGGTAGGTAATATGGTGCTTACACATTAGAGCCAGAAAATTAAAGGGAAAAGAAATAAAAAGAAGTACATAATGAGGGAGTTGGCCAGTTTATTTGCATTATGCCAGCACAGTGGAAGGGACAAAGATAAGCAATATCACAACTGAAAAAAAAAAAAAAAAGAAAATCCAGTATGAGTTACCTTAAACTAAATTAATTATAAAATGTGGAGTTAGCAATGCAGGTAAGATACATTTTTTTCCCAGCATTCCTTATTATGTGTTAATCATGGCACTGTATAGATCCAAGAGCCTTGGATCACACAACTTGCAAAATACCACTAGAATGTTCCTTTCTGGAACTAAGTGTAGTGAGACAAGTACAAGCTAAAACTGTAAATACAGGGAAGGACTTCTCTGTTCAATAAAACAAGGGGTTTCTGCTGAAACTAGTTTTGCTTGAGGACTACTTTGTAGTTCCAAGTGTCTTTCAGTGCTGACAGCTGAAGAAGGTAGCTCGGGGCCAGATTGTAATGTTCACTCCTTGTTCTAATGGGCGGATGTGTTTAATTAACCTTTGTTTCTGCAGAAGCAGACATTTGGCAAGCTGTAGGAATGCTAAAGGAGGGAAATCTAAACAGCAGTGAACCTATGCACATTCTATATATCTAGTATAGATAAAGAATGTTAATGTAGATATATACTGTTTCCTAGGAGACAGATTTGTGTAAGCAATTTCTGTAAAAGAAATGTAACATGGTTCCCCCTGTAGGACTACCCCTCATTAATTTCACAAGATCCAGCTATGGTCCTATGCCCTTGAGACACTTGTCTCTAGTCTGACTAAAGACTGGGCACAGTTCTTCAACTGGGTGTCACAAAAGCATGTATTCAAGGTGGAAATACTCTGCTTAGTATCTCTTGGATAGAGTTGGACCTGACAGCCTCACTGCCTGTTCCATGTCCTGCAGTGACTTCTCCAGATACCATAGCTTGGACTGACCCTTCCCAGAGCTTCCTGTAAAGTGCAGATCTCAAGGTTTATAGCTAATTCTTCAGAAGGCATATGGCAAGTCTAATGCAAAGCAGATATCCTTTGCATAAAGTTGCCGAAGGCACTGGTTTTTTGCTTGAAAAAATAAAGCACTGTAGATTACAATTCATACAAGTACAACAAACTCCCTGGTCACAACGTCCCTTGGTCCTAATCTTTCACTAAAGAAATCACCAACTTTGCATGAGTGTTTTGAAAGAATGCAAATCAGAGCTTATCGTCTCTGACCTTCATCAACTCCACAATAGCACAATAGCATCATTGTTTCCTATCTCCTCCCTTAGTGAGCGGCACCCTCCATTTCTCTCACTTCCTTTAATTCCAGACCTTTCCATCTGAGAGACTTTTTAAAGCTCTGTTTTGTCATTTGGTTTTACCACTGCTGTGATCTAAATGCCAAACTCTTTCAGTCCTGGTCGTCTTAGTCTCAGTCAGCCAAGACCCTGGTTTCACTTAAAAGGCATCTTATGATCTTGAATGTTGGACATTACTTCCACTCTTGTAGTCTTACAAACAAGGTATATTCCCAGCTGAAAGAAGCATTTATGTTACAGCATTTTTCTTACTAAAACTACACTGCAGTAACACAATATCAATTACAATCATAAGCAGTACTTTCCCTACCTTAGGACTGTGACACAGAACTCTTTCCTTCATTACACTGTGCATCTCCACATTGCCACATTACATAGGAACTAGTGTAAGGGTGCAGTTAAATTACTGAATTCCTAGTCCCATGCTTTTTCCACTGCGTTTCTGTTTCAGAATGAATTGTTGTGACAACAAATGAAGTAACTAAGGAAAAATAAAACCGGCTACAATTGTCAGGATGATGTGTTCAATATAATTCTTCAGCTTGTTTGTTTCTAATAAAGACTGGTGACTCCAAAAGCCACAAACTGTGTTTTAAGTTCTTGGGTGGTGACAATTTCCTTTATAATGTTTCCCAGTGCCTGAGACTATAAAGATAGGATTATGTAGGCCTGCTATAAGTAGAGAGTGTCCTAATGCAAAATGCAGCCCACTGGCCAAATCTGGTCTGCAGGATCTTCTGTCTGGTCTGAAGCATCTTTACTATGGAAATTCTAAGGAGCAAGTTTCTCCCTCATCCCAAAGAGGAGGAAAGGAAAGAGCATTATTCTGCCCTCTGCTTCTGAAAGGTGGGCAGGAACAGCACCTGGATACAGAGAATTTGTTTCTATACTTCTGTCTGAATGAGTCTGTGAGTGCTGGGACACTCCTACATAGCCTGCTGCCTTATCTCCTTGATGGGCAGGGAAGAACTGCAGCACTCCTCCACCACTGCTACTGTCATTGCTGCTTGTTGAGGGAGGGGAGGAGGGATGGAACACAGAGTAGGGAGTGAGGGACAGTAGTGCTCCCCTGCAGCCTGTTGCTCCACTCAGCCTCTCCCTTGAGCCTGCTTCACTGTCCAGGTATGACAGTAGGAGGTAGGAAATCACAGTCTTGAGCTGCTGTTGATTGTCATTTCAGTGGCCTGTGATCTGACTCATGTAGCCTCTGGGCCTTGACTACCTTATTAATACACTGGATGTTGCTGTAGGTATAACTGAGAAGGAATGTATGACAATGCATTTCTTTGAATTTGTATTCTTTTTGTTGTGTTTGTGTCTCTTCTCTTTGGCTGTTTGCATGTGACACATGATTTCTTGCAGTAGTGGAGGAATTATAACTTTCTTGTAATTACGGAAATAATTTCAAAAGTGTGAGAATTCTGTATGCATACAAGGATACAGGATCTGGGGGTTCATCTTGCAGGGTTTTTATTTAAGTGAATACATTCAGCAGGTTCTGGGTCCTGTCTTCCTCCAGTACAGGAAACATTGTGCTGATAGGCGCTAAAAAGAACTTGCTGTTCTTGGAGTTGATAGTTCTTAGTGGGAACAGGCACCATTCTGAGTTAATACAAAGCTTAAAAGCCAATGGAAAGAATTATAACATCAGCATAAATTTAACGTAATATATATATGAATTATCAAAACTGAAAGTTCTCACTTAAATACAAGTTGAAACAATTTATTTTTCTTCAGGGGGACTCTCTAAGTAACTGACATCAATGTAAATCTCAGTTAAGACTTCTGCTTCAGGAATAATGCTACTGAATCTGTCCAGGGGTTGGTGTCAGCACATGCAGCCAGTCACAGTTCAGGAGAAAGCTGTGTTAACTTTCAGTAAAGACAACGGGGTACCTCTCCTGATTTTGATCAATGGCAGTTCATTATATTTTTCCTCTTTGGAAGAAGTATACATTTCTTTCTTTTGTTAGCATGTCTGATAATGGCAGGGGATTTTTCTTAAGGTAGTCTTGGAACAAAATAGCAGCTCCAGGCACTCTGTAAGAAGCCAAATACAAGGGAAGGGTGGAGTGAAGTTGCTATTTGATAATAGAAATAGTCTACAAAAAAGTTTCCTTATCTCTCTTCAGTGCTTGTTTTTCAGAAAGTAATTGTGATGAAAGGCAGGAACTATTCTTCTCTGCTGTAAAATCTTTTCTGATAAGACTTCTGGAAGAACTCACAATGCTATCTTCGTTCAAATCCTTCCTAAGATGCATTTCTTCCATAAAGTGTTTCTATGCTAATCCACTAGGCGTTGCTCTTTACATCTTTAAAAGAAATGGAATACTTAACCTGGACTGATTGTAGAGTAAGAATTATTAAGTGCATACATGTCCTGTAGGAAAGCATAGTCCCTGCGAAGAATCTATTGCCTCCTGGCAGTAGTTCTTTATATATGTTTTTATTTCTTATTGTGGATTGTAATCTCTACAGGGAAGGGGTGTTTATCTTTATGCACCTTTAAGGCATCATGTATGTCTGTAACTTTATGCAAATTAGTGAAGATCAAGAAGGAAACAAGAAGTAATTTTACAATATGAATTAGCTCTGTCTGAATAGCCATCAGATTCTACTCTGTCATCCCAGTGTAAATCCAGATTTGGTGCCAAAGGCAATGGAAAGGAATATGGTCATAGCTCTTGAAACAGAGAAGACTGAAGGGAAGAGGAGGGCAGAAATGATGCATCTAAGAAATACATTGCCATTGTCTTAGACTATGCAAACATTAAATAAGCCCAGTCTTCCCTATGGGACAGGCTGACTCTGGGTTGCCTTGTGCTACAGTGTGGGAGAATGGCTACCTGAGAGAGGTCATGTAGACATGGTGCAGCTGGTCTAGCAAGACAATAGTAAGTTGTGTAACCAGCTCTTGGGAAAGTTGTGAAGCAAGGACACTGTAGCCTTAGACACAGCAGTTATATAAAAATAGGATAGATAAGAGTAGAAGTCAGCAGAAAAGCTGGAAAACAAAAGACATATAGAAAACCACAGAAATGTAGAAGTAGGAGGGGTAGACATTTAAATGTGTAACCAATAATGAGCTTCGCTTTTGCAATATGTATGAGCCTTATTATGTGTGTTATAAATATAGCTGTTTGCCTAATAAAGATGAGACTTGCTGATCAGTCGTATCGATTGCTGCATTTCTCCCACCGACCCTGTCAAATGGTGACCCCGACGTGATCCGTGTCATAGGACAGACCCGTGCCAAAGGACGGGAGGCGATCGAGGACCACGGACGGTCGGCGAGAGGAGGACGGGTCCTCAAGCTGCGGGGACGGCGCAAAAGCAGGAAAGGTGCAGGTGCCGCGCCCCAGGTGACTCGGAGAGCCTGGCCGTGACGTGCTGCCGAAACCTTGCAAGGCTGCAACAGCGCTGACTAGGAGGATGGAAAGGCAAGCAGCATATGATTTATTTGCATGCTTTTTAGAAAAGCGTCAGGTTAAGGGAATAGATTTCCGTAAGGAACTCCCTGGGTTGTTAGCATATGGGTTTGCACAGGGGTTTTTCCAGAATCCTCATATGGTCCATGAGTTAGCTGAGTGGAAAAAATTTGGCGACAAATTATGTGAAGCAATATTAGATGATGATAAAACGGCAAAAAAGTTAGGGAAACAATGACATGTTGTGCATAATGCGCTACTACAACATCAGATAGAACAAAAAGCTGCCCAGAAAGCTACTGAGGCAGGGGACAAGAATAAGGTGTATAATATGTGGCCTGAACCCTCTCCACCAGGGGTATCCACGATATTGCTACCCTCACAGCCTGAGTCTACTCCTGTTCAGCAGTCAGACACTTCGTGTAGCATAAAGGAGCCTCCTGCTCCAGCAGCTCCATTGCTCGATCCTCCAGCACCCGGTAATGAGCCTGTCCCTGGGGCAGAGAGTGAACTGGCAGAGACCATTGCTAGGGAAAGGAGGGAGATGTGGGCAACACTCGTGAAAGAGGTGTTGGCAACGGGAGACCCACAGGCAAAAGAGGCGGTTTTGGAAATTGCTTGTCCGGATACGTTTACTCCTGTGGCTGGGGGATTGCAGGCACAAATTACGGCATTGGATTGGAAGTTATTAGCTCAATTAGGGGCAACAGTCAGTCAATTTGGAGTTACGAGTGAGCTGGTAAAGCAGATGTTGGATTATGTGNACCATTGCTAGGGAAAGGAGGGAGATGTGGGCAACACTCGTGAAAGAGGTGTTGGCAACGGGAGACCCACAGGCAAAAGAGGCGGTTTTGGAAATTGCTTGTCCGGATACGTTTACTCCTGTGGCTGGGGGATTGCAGGCACAAATTACGGCATTGGATTGGAAGTTATTAGCTCAATTACGGGCAACAGTCAGTCAATTTGGAGTTACGAGTGAGCTGGTAAAGCAGAAGTTGGATTATGTGTGGAATACTTTTATTTTACTACCGAATGATAGCAGAAACATTGTAAAATTAATTCTCAGTGAACATCAAAGGATGTTATTTGGAGAATATTGGCAGGCATATGTTGATGAAAGCATTGCAGCAATCAGGCAGCCAGGAGACCCGTTATACGGATTGACCCGAGATGAGTTATTAGGAATGGGACCCTATAATAGAGTGGAAGCACAAGCAATGTTAGGTCCAGATAAGTTGAGAGAAAGTATGCGTTTGGTAAGGGTGGCGATAGACAAGATCTAAACTCCAGGGAGGGATCCCTCTTATATGGGTATTAAGCAGGGACGAGATGAAGCATTAGGACAGTTTGTTGATAAAGTTGCAGCAGCATTAGATCAGGCAGGAATTCCGGAGTTTATGAAAGGGGCTATGTTGAAACAATGTATTTTACAGAACAGCAATCAGAGTACAAGGAATATGTTAAGTACTATGACAGCTCATTGGAGTGTAGAAGAATTGTTAGAACGAATGGCTAACATACCTGTTGGTCCACAGGCAATGTTAGTGGAAGCTATTAATAATTTGGGTATAGGGTTAAAAGAACAGGCTGCTGCAGCGCAGAATCAAGTATTAGCTGCTCTTGCACCCTGACAAGCGACAGCTACTCAGACGGCACGGTCAGCATCTTATGAGAGACCTAAATGTTATCGATGCGGAGGACTGGGCCACATTCACCGGGAGTGTCCAGTACCAAAGGTCTGGTGTCAGAGCTGCTGTTCCAGCAATCATGCCAGTAATGTTTGTCGACGACGTCCGGGAAACGAGAAGACCAGCGCGAACAGCCGCCGTGCGAGGACACAAGTAGCAGCTGCTCAAACTACATCTCCATCCAACCAGCCACAGCCGGAAGCCTCGGCTTGGACCTGCAGTAACTACAACATTAATGACAGAGCATCCACAAAAAATTCAAACAGGAGTTCAAGGTCCAATCATGATATGTGGTAAACCAGTGGGAGCCTTATTGTTGGGACGTTCATCGGCTACTGTGCTGGGATTGTTTGTATTGCCTGGAGTTATCGATGCAGATTATAAAGGGGAAATTTGTATGATGGTTCATACTCCTTTTCCACCTCTGAAAATTAACAAAGGCCAAAGAATTGCTCAATTAATTCCTTTACCACAAATGACTCAGAGCATCCCTCCTATACAACCGGGACCGCGTGGGAAACAGGGATTCGGATCTACAGGAGGGCTAACGTTGCTGACTTTGGATCTTAGTACTCGCCCAAAACATGATGTCGAATTGGAATACAACAACAAAAAAAGAGTTTTGGAAGGATTATTGGACACTGGTGCTGATTCTAGTATTGTAAGCCCCAACCATTGGCCGCATCATTGGCCTATGCTACCTAGCATGGTTACAGTTACTGGAGTCGGTGGACCTACGCTTGCAAAAAAGTCACCCCTGTTAAACGTAACCACTGAAGGGAAAACAATAAAAACTGTGCTTTCTATAGTGCCACTTCCAGATTTGGTACAGTGCCTTATTGGGAGAGATCTTTTATCACAAATGGGAGTGGTGTTAACAAATGAGCACCCTTTGGATTAACAGCCATTGCATGGACTTTCCCGATCCCATTAGTGTAGACATCAGACGATCCGATATGGGTAAAGCAATGGCCGCTACAAAGGGAAAGACTTCAACAAGCACATTTACTAGTGCAAGAACAATATAACCAAGGACATTTACAATTATCTACCAGCCCATGGAATACAGCTATTTTCGTAATCAAGAAAAAGTCTGGCAAATATCGCTTATTGCATGATTTAAGGGCAGTTAATAGTCAGATGGAGCCCATGGGGGCTCTACAGCCAGGACTGCCAAACCCCACTATGTTACCAGTAAATTGGCCATTATTAATTGTAGATTTAAAAGACTGTTTTTTCACTATTGCATTACATCCATGGGACACTCGTCGTTTTGCGTTTACGCTTCCATCTTTAAATCGAGCTGAGCCTGATAAAAGATTTGAATGGACAGTGTTGCCACAAGGAATGCGTAACTCACCCACGCTTTGTCAATTGTATGTTGATAATGCCATACAGCCTCTTCGACGGGCATGGCCGCAAGCAATTATCTATCATTATATGGATGATATTTTAGTCATTCAACCAGAACCTTTTTCGGATAATCAAAAACAGCAACTTGAGAAAATACTTAATTCAGCAGGTCTTGTTGTAGCACCAGAAAAAATTCAAATCACAGCTCCATGGAAATATCTAGGATGGTCCTTATCAGAACAAGTAGTCATGCCACAAAAATTGCAATTAGATACTCACCTCCAAACAATACACGATGCACAGCGACTTCTGGGGGACTTGCAGTGGCTACGGCCTATCGTTGGTATCCCCAATGAATTACTCGACTGTCTACATCCACTATTGAAGGGAACAGATCCAACCCGACAAATACATGTCACGCCTGAGCAGGCACGGGCATTACACTGCATTTTGGACTGTGTCCTGCATGGCTATGTTAGCCGCTGCAATCCCGAAATACCCATTGACTTGACTGTATGGTACGGCCCTCAGCATCTCCTTGGAGCACTTACACAAACAGAGAGAGAAACAGGGGAGGTACAGGTACTCGAGTGGCTTACGGCACCACTGCAACAGCAAAAAACTTTGCTCCAAAAAATTGAAAGTTTGGCTGCTTTGATTAAGAAGGGGCATGAAAGGACCCTGCAGGTAATGGGAGAAGAACCTCGGACAATTGAGATACCAATGAAACAGGAGACCCTGGACTGGTATATAATTCATAGCATGGATTTACAGGAAGCAATATTGGGTGCAGGAAGTGTAATAGTGACAGACAACGTCCCCCATGTACCTTTGCGCTGGATCGGCCAGTGGAAGTGGATTCAGTGTCCCAAGAGAGCGCTAAGTCCGCTGAAGGATGCCATCACTGCTTATACAGATGCCAGAAAGAAATCCAGAATGGCGGCAGTTACATGGCAAAACCAGGAAGGCCAATGGCATCACCATATAATTCCAGCAACAGATAAAGACAGCTTACAAACAATGGAGCTTTTGGCAGTAGTGTGGGCAATGATGCACTTTACAGGGCCTTTGAATATCGTTATGGATTCTTTATATGTGACTGGCATTTGTGAGAGAATCGAAGATGCTTCAATTAAGGAAGTGCAGAACAGAAGGCTTCATGAACTTTTGATACAACTCCAGAAGGCAATCAAAATGAGGACTCATCCATTTGCAATTATTCATATCAGAAGTCACATGTGGGATATTGGTTTAGGGGAACGAAATGCTCGAGCAGACAAATTAGTGTCTATCGCACAGAACAGTTCAGTGCCTCGGCATGTAATGGCTAGGGAAGCACATGCTATATTTCATCAGAATGCAAAGGGTTTGCATAGGGAATTTCAAATATCAATAGAGGAAGCAAAATCCATAGTTAAGGCATGCCCAGTTTGTAGTCATCATAACTGGGGAAGTGGTCTAGGTGTTTCAGCAGCAGGAAATCCATTTTCTACATGTTTGGTTGGAATACCTGTTGACACATGGCCCTGTCCCTCAAAAATACCTACATGTGATGGAGCCAGGTTAACAAAGACCATTGATCAATGGGATACTTGGGCACCACGTCTTCCAGTCACTCCCACAGAGCCACAAGAATTGGAAATACCGGGAAGTATTAAAATGGATGCATGTGTGTGGTTTAATTGGATAAGTAAAGATCACACACAGGTACCTGTAAATGTAAATGCCTCCCAATTGGTTTATAGAAATGAAACAGCATGGTGTAATTATACAGCAAACAGACGGTCTCAATCTAGCAATGCACCTTTACGATTACCAAATGGAATATTTTTGATTTGTGGTGATCGAGCATGGGCTGGAATTCCATCTAGACTCAGAGGAGGACCATGTAGCTTAGGCAGGTTGACAGTACTGACGCCCAATATGTCTCAAATTTTAAAGATGACTAGGCACGCTCGAGCAAAACGAAGCTTACACGCTTTTTCGAGCGATTGTAATGACAATGTTACCTTTTGGAATCCAACAGAAGTAATCTTTTCTTCGTGGCTTGCACCTGGAGTTGCCTCAGCACAGGCATTAACTATGTTGAGACGCTTAGGGTGCTGGCTAGCAAAACAATCCAATGAAACTTCTGCAGCACTATCTGAACTTTTAGTTGATGTAGATTCAGTGAGGCATGCAACTTTGCAAAATAGAGCAGCTATAGATTTTTTGTTGTTAGCACAAGGCCACGGATGTGATGAATTTGAAGGGATGTGCTGTATGAATCTGTCATCTCACTCTGTTTCAATTCATCAGCACATACAGAAGCTGAAGGAACGGGTTAATCACCTTGAGATTACCACGGATCCTTTTAGGGACTGGCTACGTAGCCTAGGTTTAACTGGATAGTTAGGAGCACTTATTAAACATGGGATTGTTGTATTAATAGCAGTTTTGATAATGCTTATGCTTGCTGGATGTATTTTTAGTTGTTTGAAGAAAGGAGTTGAGCAAATTGTTCAAAGTGTGTGGATTGTTCAAGAGAGAAATGGGGGATATGTGGGAGAATGGCTAGCTGAGAGAGGTCACATAGACATGGTGCAGCTGGTCTAGCAAGACAGTAGTAAGTTGTGTAACCAACTTACCAGCTCTTGGGAAAGTTGTGAAGCAAGGACACTGTAGCCTTAGACACAGCAGTTACATAAAAATAGGATAGATAAGAGTAGAAGTCAGCAGAAAAGCTGGAAAACAAAAGACACATAGAAAACCACAGAAATGTAGAAGTAGGAGGGGTAGACATTTAAATGTGTAACCAATAATGAGCTTTGCTTTTGCAATATGTATGAGCCTTATTATGTGTGTTATAAATATAGCTGTTTGCCTAATAAAGGTGAGACTTGCTGATCAGTCGTATCGATTGCTGCATTTCTCCCACCGACCCTGTCACTACAGGTTGCTAATATAGCTCAGAAATGCACACCTATGTGTGTAGCAGTGTATGAAGCAGTGGTTCCCAAAGCAGGCACTATACTGTGAGGTCACAACAGTTTCAAATGAGGTCACAAGCTACATGACATTACTTTTGATCACATATTTATGCTAGTATTTGAGGTTGTATTAAATTCTTGCTCTAGAGTAGGAACTTTTTTCAGTGAAAACTTTGGGGAACTGTTGTGGTTTAACTCTGTGAAAAACTGGCTGGAGAGACTATTTTCTCTGAGTCATCAATGGATCTAATCCATTATTGCAGGGGTGAAACACATGATCATGACAGGTAGAATTGAAAAAATACCTACAGCCATAGGTATCTATAGCATACTCAAATTTTTGTATGTCTATTTAGCATACTCAAATCTGTTGGTAGAACATATTTCAGACCCAAATTTGTCAATATTATTGCCTTCCGAAATTCTAATTAATCTGTATGTCCAAAATATTACATTGCCATAATAATTATCAAAACAAAGTGAGTTACAGATCAGTCTTTCACAAACGAAATACTCACCACTAGATAAAACATGGTAGTTATTTATGCCTGGTATACAACAGATGAGAAAAAAGAAATAAGATTATGAGATCCAACAGAAATGTCTGGACCCCCTTTTTTCAGCAGTGTGTGGGTATCTCTCTATGCTGAAATTTGGCAAGTAAGCCCTGCCAGTAGAGGCATAGGATGTTGTAGAGGTAGCAAGCTGGGAGCCAGGAAGGAAGCCAATACTTCCTGACACTGTTGGCAAGCTCAGAGGAAGGAGAGCATCCTGCCCAGTCATGCTAAATCAGCTAAAGAGTCCTTATTGACACAGAAAATCTCTTACCCATCTTTGTTTAAGCAGAAGGAATTCAGATCTGGTTAGGAAAAAGAAGAAAGAAGAAGACATGATTTTGTATGTGGCTGTGCAGAGCACCCATTGAACTTCACTCTCCTGTACTGTGACTTCCTAATTTGTTCAAGAGAGCTATGGAATGAAGAACTTGAGGACTTACCTGTCTTTGTTTTGTCTCCCTTTATGAAGCACACTTGGACAGTTTTCACCTTTTAATGCCATGCCTTGACTTAAAATATTTATGCCATGTACCATTAAAACTCTCAGTTGGGAACCTTCCTCCTTTCAGCTGCACAACTACTGCACACCACCTGTTAATTTGTGAATTTCAAAATACATTTAGTGTGACTAAGTAGTAGAGTTCAAAAAACAATGATCTGTCTTTATACACAGAACTGCCATATCCCCTAAGTCAAGGTGATTCCCTTCTGATCTGGAAAGGTCCATCAGATTTCAGTCTCTTGTACCCTTTGCTTCTTAACAATTGCCAGTTCCACAGGCAGTTTTTGTAATACTAATATTTTCAGGAGCCAGCCAACATTAAACACATATTTTATTGTTTTAGCTGTTTACTAGTGGACTTGGTTGTCTTACAGCATCTAGACAATTTGACACAAATGGCAGCTTAAATGACAGATTTAAAGCCGTCAGCCTCATGGAGTGACCCCAATCAGAAGTCATCAGCAACATTAGATTGCAAAAGACCTTGTAAAACCTTTGTTAAATAATTTAAATTGAAATTGTCATATGCTCAAATAGATGTAAATAGCAAGTTATATAGACAAGAATACATAAAAAACAAACAAACAAAAAAGCCACCTCCACAACAAAAACCTTGAAAAACATACAAAGAAACATAATAGGCTAAATTCTCAGGCTACATTTTCTTACTATTACTGTTACCATTTATCAAGAACTTCCAAGCCAGTTCTAGTATTTCTGCCCAGTTCTGATATTTCTCCCCTTTGTGTTTGTAACTCTGACTGTTACATTCCTAACTGTCATCTTCTTACCTAAACTTTCCCTCTTAAAAGTTTCTTTGTCTACATTATTTCTGGTCAGATTTGACTCAGCAAAGCAGAACATTTCCTGTCCTCAGTGGGGATGATCCCGTACTGGATATGAGAAGCTGGTGTCAGCACTAACAGGATGCAGACGAGGAAGCTGTGCATTTTATTAACAGGAACTAGAACAAGAGTGGCAAAGTTTTGGCAGAATTAGAATGAAAAGTCTGTGCATGGAACAGAACAAGAGCTGTAAGTAAAACATCCTTTTTATATAACTAAAGCAAAGTGGTTTGGTATATTTGGAAGACATCAGGAGCATATGAGAAAAGGTTCAGCTCAAAACCTAGGGCTGAAATCAGAGTTGTAGCTGCCCAACTAACTGGAGCCGTGTCTCCAGTGTGCTGAAAAAGCCCACTTTGGTGAGCTGAGAGTACAAATGAGTTATGTGCTGGAGCAACAAGCCATTGTCATTCTACTGACAAATGAATAGTCAAAAGTTTGGAATTAACAAAAGTAGAATTAATATTGTTCAAGAAGAATAAAAACTGACTCAAGTTCTCCTACTGGGACACCAGGCATGTTTCTGAGGGAGCTAACAGTGTATACAGAGCAAAATACAAATAGGAAATATCTTTGTGGTGTGGATCTAAAATAGGATCAGGAGTAGCCACAAGTGTAGTGCCTTCTAATGTATCATAGCTCTGTCTGCTGCTCAGCACTTCCTAATCTGGACTGGCATGTTTTCACACCTCCTCTAGCAGCAACTTAATCTCTCCATGATCTAAACTTCTGACAGAGCAAGCCTGGTGGTTTGAAGCTTGCTAGATGAAGAAGGAATGTACACCAAAAAAAGCTGGCAGATGTTTTATTGGTCAGCTTTACAGATTGGTCTTCCTGTTAATTATGGCTTTCCATTGAGTGAAGTCTCTTGCAGGGACAGGCAAACATGGTCCTCCATTAGTCATCTGGAAAAGCACAAAAAGCCTTTATTTCTTCCATAGACGAAAGAAACATATATTTAGCTTGAGGGAGATGGAAACCATCTTTAAAAAAAAAAAAAGGAAAATTCTACAGCCTTTTTCATTGTTGATTTGTGACCTTGAGATCTGTAAAATCATGCAGTATCCTCCTTTATGACAGCTGCATTTATAACAAATAACATGGTAAGGGGGCAGCCCTTTTATTAAAAGCTTTTAAATGGCAGGAGATGAAAGTTGCTGGTGAAATTGATGCTGTAGGTGCAGCACAAAGGACAAAGCATGGCAATCAAACCTTTTTTTTACACTTGCAGATTTTGGGAACTGACAGGAAAGATTACTTTTGCGTTATCCCTTTTCTACGAAGCAAGACCTGATAATTATCAGATAGTTCACCTGTGCCATGCAACAGCTAACAGTTAAACTAC
>WEIV01011056.1:7771-18985 GCA_013390005.1 Calyptomena viridis | reverse complement strand
CATCACACTTGCTGATTCTTCTTCTGTGACTCACCACATTTAATCAGAAAATTTTTCAATTAAATTCAACAGTATATTAAGTTTCGAGATTTTGGTTTTGATTTGAGCCACACAAGTGGTGGTGTTCTTGGTGACTTGTTTGGGCTCATTGGAAGTATGATTTTGCTACTGTATACTGGTTCATACACTCTTGAGTGTTAATACATTTCAAGTGTGTGCATATTTATGTGTGTTCATGTGTGCACATGTATACACAGACACAGAGGAGGTAATATTTTCTAAGAGATTCACCCATCTGGAATCATTCACAAAGGAAATACATGCTGGAAATTTGTGATAGCTTTAAATCCCCCAACACATTAAGATGGATAAACTCCACATGTGAATTAGACACATATTAATAAATTAGATTAGTTTTTGCTGAAACTTACAGTGAGTAACTATTGTCAATTGGAGATACCTCTACCCCATCATAATACAGATACATACTCACACACACAATTTCAACCGGTAACATGAAAGCATAACTAAGAAGAAAAGTGTTAAAATAAGTATAATAAAAAGGTCTCAGCAGAAATTCTTAGTGGAAAGTGCCACAGTTCTCAAAACCCTAGGAAATATTCAGAATATTAGTTGTCTCAGAGACAACTCCAGCTCTTTATCTAACAAGGTCTATTTCTGTTCGGTACATTTGTTTGTTTATTCACCAGACTGAGCAGGCAATAAAAAGCAGATATTCATGAACTGACAGCCACAGCTCCCTTTTGTTTAGAATCACCCATTGTTGAATCATTTTTCACTGCAGCCAAAGGGCCTGTTTGAACTTCCTGACTGTTCATCACACATAATTTGGAGTATTTAACATTATGTCTAGAAAATTGCCCACTGCTTCCCACCATGGAAACCTGTGGGAGCTCTATATCTTTAAACTAATTTTACTTAAAGTATTCCATTGAATAGCATGACTGTCTTACTATAATCAGTGCAGCAGTAATGTAATTAATCTCAAAATTGCTGTGGGGATACAAGGCATCTCAGTTGCCTGTCGTAACAATCTAAATTAGCATATTACTGAAATATGTTGGGAAGGAACAGTTCATTTTAGGTAAATGCTGTGAGGGTATCCATCCTTTCTATTTCTATAGATGAAATGAAAACTATCATCATAGTTCCCCTTTTGAAATCCAAATCAGTATGTTTTAAAGTGGGAAAGTATAATTAAATTTGATGAGATATTTCTACGGATGCAGTTTTGCATTTATAATAATACAATTTGTTTGAATAAAAATTAACACTTTATTTAGAAAATGAAAACTGGTTTAGCTCAAAGCATGCCATTGTATCAGAACAGTTCCCTTTTGTCACTGAAACTTCACAGACCGTTGATTCTTTTCCTACGCAAAAAATCAATCATGCTGTTTTATTCTTTGTACAGACAAACTTTAAGTGTTTTATTTAGAGATATTTTGGCCGGGCATACAACTACTCCAATGTACAGCAAATCTCAGAGGTGAATTTTAAATAATTATATTTTGAAAAAAGTCCACTAATAATGGTGATTAATGATAAAAAAAATGAGGAAAATAGTTGATGCAGATGCCTGAAACTGTACACTTGGTGTTATTTACCCCATTCCTTCTTCTCAGGAACTAAATCGACTATCAAATGAAATCAAAAATATTGCCTTTATATAAAGGTTACGAAAGGTGATGAAGGTAGTCAATTTAGTCCAGTTAGACCTGTTACTCCCCATGGTACCACAACTCAAGAATATGAAGTGTTTTCAGCTTGCTACTACTCTGAAAAAAAATCAGCAAAGTAAAATTTCACCTTTCAGTGTCTAGAGATCATTCTTTTAACTAGAGGTGAGGGAAGAGAGTTGGGTAAAAAGTTAAAAGCATAACTCCTGCTCAATGAACATACTCTCCAGTATGAAAATCATAAGACAGCATGTTTTTGAACTGTCTGAAAGAAAGTCAGATACTTCATTTAAATGCTGTATTTTTTTTAGTAATGTTCCAAAGCAGAACATGGAACAATCCGAAGAGATTATCACCTAATCTGCTCTTTTAACATAGATAAGAAATCAAACTGTAAGTAAAACAAGCACTGAATAATTAAGGAAATGCATAACAGTAAGGGTCTGATTTAATTTGCATAATTTTTCCCTTAATAGTGCCTAATTAAGACATCAATTTAAAAAAAAAATCCAACAGAACTCTAAGATTTTCTGCACTGAATTAACACTAAGGACTTTTAATGGGTGTCTTAATTAGACTTTGTTATTCATGGAAATTTTACACAAATTAAAATCAGGTCCTGCATGCAACATTCCCAGCTGAGTCTCAGCAAAATGCTATATAGGACTGAAAGACTTTTAATCCCTACACAGATAGCAATTTGTATTCTAAAGTTGACATACTCCATGCTCACTTTTTCATTTAATTTACATTAATACTGTAACCAACAAAAATCNCATCTGGACCAGGGAATTAGTCCATGGGGACAATAACTGCCATGATCTTCTGCACAGCCAAAAGAAATTTTGGTTCTGTCTCAAGTTCTATTGCTGCTGCGTCCAAAATGAATGCTGAAAGTCCTGTCATTATTGATGAAAAACAAAACAAACGAAGCAAAAAAAAAAGAAGCCCAAAACAAAATGCCATCATAGCAACCCCTTCATCCCTGCTAAGACAGTCCTTCCAAAGGAACTTAATGCTTAGGAGCAGAAAAACCTTTAATATCTCTTCAATTTACATTCCCAAGCCTCTTCCAGAAAACCTGCTAAAGCACAAGCACCAGGGCTCAACAAGAGCCTTTCCGACTAGGCATCAAAAATAAATAACATTCTGAGCAGCAAAAGTTATATTACACTGACATTGGAAATATTCCAGGTATTGACATACCAAGTCTCAACTGCAGTTTATCCTCTAGTGCAGATCACAAGCTAACACTATCTACTGATGCTGTCATGGAAAGCAGTTTTGCACATAGTCCTTCACAAATTACTTCACTAATGAAAAACATGTTAATTTCTCATATCAGACACAAGTCTGAATTGCTGCAGCTGCCAGGAATGCATCTGCTACAAAAGGAAGGAAAAAATAATTTGGGTGTGTACTGTGCAAAGAAATTTCAGGTGGCTATGGAGCAAGGCAAGCATTACTTTGCCAGAGTTTATTCCATTGCTGGCCTATAAATATATCATATTCATGAGTATGCTTGGACATATGTATGTATCAGTACACTCCTTGCTGCATCCTGCTGGAGCTTTGCCTCTGGTAGCCCTGCACAAACAGAGACACTCAGCCTGCAGGAGGGATGCAGGACCAGGACCTGCCCTATTACTGCTGGCAGGTTGTTCAATCAGTATTCTTCTTACACTTGAGAGAGGAAGAGCGAGTGGATATTATTAACCTGCACCCTTTATTCAACCATGACAAATAGGAAAAGTTGTTGTATCACTTATATACCATCTCCCAGGTTACTCTGAGACCAGAACTGGAGAGATACCAGTCTAGATGCCCTGGAAGACACGTATTCCTAACAGGAATTGTTTTGGTGGGTTTGCATCATTTTACAGTACCTGGCTAGTCTGTGGGCTGGACGGGTCGTAAGAAGGTACATAATTCTTCAGAGTATCCTGAGGATTCAGGTGGGGAGGATATCTGATCGTTGGATGAGAGAAGTAGCTAGATGGGGCAGGAGGGAGAATAGCTTGTGCTGGAAATGGCAATGGTGAAGGTGGAGGTGGAGTTCTAGTTGAGATGACTGGAGAAGATAAAATAAAATTAAAAATTACTTCACATCTTGTTTCTTCTAAAATTCTTCACCTCTGTGTTACAGCAAGAAAAATAAAAAGTCAGTTATAAACCAATACACTGCACTCCTGTTTTATGGCATTTTCACAGAAAAACTTATGAGTCCTTCCCTCACATTATCCCAGGAAACGGAAAGTGCAACTGTTTCAAATTTCTTGCTTTGTTTTTGTGACTTATGTCATCATATTTTTTTCCATTTTTTCTTCAAACAGTAATCATTCTCCAGCATAAAAGATATTTCAATTACACTGTTTTCCCATCTGGAGCCCAAGTAAAAAATCAGGTATTTTACTTAATAAATAAATCCCACATTTTTATTCAAAGCACTCCAACAATGAGGAAAGTCACAAAGCTCCAAGAAATAGTGATTCCTCACTGCATTGCACTCCAGCTGCCTCATCTGGGGACAGGGAGATATCTACTCAGCAATATTGCCCTGAATATTTGCTGACCTTCATGAAAAAGCTAACGAACATTCAACTTCAGAGCCTGAAAAACCAATCCATCCAATAAATTTACCTCTGACAAGCAAAGAAATATCTACCCTATGCAGTTTTTTTCTTTGTGTTTTCTTTCTTTCCAGCCCCAACAAACATACACTTCTCTATCTATAGACTGTGTGCAATGTCTAAACAAATGGCAATATTTTCATAGTGAAAGGAATGTGCAGCATCTCCTTCTGCTGTCCAGTTGTCAGTCTGAATTGGAGAGTCTTATTCCATCACATTGCACAAGAATACAGTTTCCACCCTTACTACACACCAAGAGAGCACCTACTCAGTGTATTAAAAAAGAGGTACTAGGTTCAATGGAAAGATAGAAAAGACATGACGTTTTCATTTTCATTAGTGGAAAAGTACAAAATCAGGTCTATAAGCAAGGTTTTTTACAAACTGCTCATGGTTCTCTACTGCATCAGCACAAGCACACCAACGCTGCTCCTCTGGACCACTTTTCATGTCTCTGGATTTTTTTCAGCTTAATTTTTAAAGGACTTGCTATTTTGGGGCACTTCTAACTGACATAATAGAACCAGCTACAGAGATGAAAATGAATAGGTAACAAGTAAATAGCCCACCAGCAAGTTAGATTATGATGAGAGTATGTATATTTGAAAACTATACTCTCAAGACAAATATATACATATATATATATGTAAATATATATTTAAAGACCTACACATAAGTATAGGATCAAAATTAATAAAAACCTATCCCTTCCATTTCACCCATCATCTCTGATGTACTTGAGCATTCGCTGGTAGTGGAAACCTTACAGAGACCAGAATGAGCACAGGCTCATCTTCATAAAATAAAATAAGAGGATGTTATACATTAAGTGAATTGGAGGACCCTGAAATTATGGAGAACTCGTAAAACAGAAACTTTTCAAAGAACTGTATGTGAAAGAAAAGAAGATAGATTTCAAATCTGTTTCCCTACTCTAGTCACAAACTCTCCTCAAGAAATTATACCCTTTATATGCAGTTTATATAGAGAGATATAATATGATGCTGAGGGGACTTCTGAGGACCATGTTCCCAACTGAAAAACCAAGGTCAGACTCACCTCTAAAATTAAACAGACGTTGATGCTGCAATTTAGCTGTCATTACTGATAAAGACTCAAGACTACCTGCATTCTGTCACTTTATAAGTATCTCCTTCACACTTTAAGTGAAGTTTTACTACAGATTTACTACAGATTTCAGAAAAGAAGTGTTGGAAAATACTTATTGGGACTTTACATGTTCAGACCAAGCACTCTCAAAAAGCACTGGTACATATTGTGTCACATAGCGAACATGGTCGTCACTTCTCTTGTGTATTAAATCCTACCTATTCTGGTATTTAAATACAGCAAAGTCATAGCAATAAGGGATTTAGGTGAAAGGAAGAAATACAGGGAGGATTCTTCCTCTGCCAGTTTCTTCACAGAATGTACAGTTTATTTTATTCACGGGCTAATCCTAAATCCTTTTCAGTGATTTCCAGCAGTCAGATTACCTGAACAGTTAAATGAACACTCCTGCAAGGATATCCTAACCTTTTCCATTTTCACTGTCATCAGTGTTATATATGGGATTAGATCCCTAAGAAAGTCTGAAAAAATGTATCACAATCTGATTACAGGAAAGGAGAACAGACCAAAGGAATAGGGAGGGGTTTTTTTTCCTCCTCCGTAAGCCTCACCACTATGTGCAACTCCTGGGATTCCTGGGTGATGATGCTGGGGAAAAGTGCTCAGTCTTGGTGAAGAATCCTGGGGAGAAGTAGGACTAAACAAAGGCTTTTCAGGTTTCTTCATTGTAGGAGAAGACATATCTGTAATAAAAAAACAACCCAACAGTGACATTAGCTTAGAAGCATGTCTCAGAATGCATCATTTTGTCAACTGAAGATATTCCTTTTTAGTGTTCTTGCATAAATATTGTTTGCTGATCCAACTCCCCTACGACCAATGAACTAATTTTAAACTATTACTTCAAACTTGAAAATTAATAATACTCCCTGTTTTTTTGCCTTGAAATGCAGAAACTACATTCTTTTCTTACCAGACAGGTCAAACAGTGAAGAAATGTATGTCGTTAGAACTTTGCTAGACTCTTCTCAGCTCCCCAGAATACCACCAAACCCATCTGCTCCTTCAACAGCCATTTAAATTTTATGGCACTCTTTAATGGAACACCTACACTCAGGTGTAGGGTAACTACCATACACACGCCAGTTTATGAATTTATTATTGTGTTACTTCAAAACTTATCCCTTTCCATTCCCAAAAATAATGAAACGGTGAAACAATGCAAGCTCCCCAAGAACAAAGGATATTTTAAACTTCTCTATCTCATATTTTCCATGTCTGAAGAAAGTTCTTTCCACTTCTTCCAGTTTCTTTATCAACAAAAACATCTCTTTAGAGCTCATTATGTGAAGGTAACACACTAGTAGGATCAAAGGTATGATTTCTACTGTGCAAGCTCACTGATATTTCACAGAGCAAAATTACTGGATTCTTTCTGAAAGTTTAAATTAATTAAACAATATTTGTTGGATTTTCCGCCTAATTATTTCAAAGTTAATTACAATATTTTTATAGGACACACATCAATACTGCAATTGGCTTCCATTTCAAATCAATGGTTCTAACTTATGTTTAAAGCAAATGTCAATTCTTAAGCACTTTACTGGACAGGGGCCACCTGTAGCTGACTTTCCTGCATGTTGGCCTTAAAGGGATTTTGGACACTTTCAATATTGGCTACTGTATTCTGCTACTCTGGGGTACAGGTAATCATCCCAGAAGTCAAAGACAGGTCTGCAAAATTTTATTGAGACAAATTGGACCAATACTTTCTGAACTGGCCATAGCTTGAGTGAGTTTTCAGCCTGAAAAGAATAGTTACAGCAGGACTCATGAAACTGAGAGTCCTCTTGTGTGCTCTGCCCCATCCTGCAGTCAAGCCCTGCACTAGACCCAGAGCAGACTCCGGCTGTGACCCTCCACCATTCCTCTGCAACTCTAGCATGCCTCCTTTGGTCCTGACTACTAAGACTGAGGATTGCCTCTATAGCCTGCAAAGTTCACTTACTATCTTCAAGAACACTGCTGAAAAAGATTTAATATCACAAAACTTTCAATAAAAACAAAGAACTGCTTATAACAGAGCAATTTGGCACTCATTCAGTTTTGACAGATGCCAAAGGTTGCTGTTATGATCTTATTATACTGATCAGTTGCAATTTAATGTTATCAAAAACACTGAGTGCTGAGAGAGGCACTTCTAGTCATTCTTTAAAAATTTGATGATTTTCAAACATTTCACTATGTTTTACTTTCTTCTGGAATGTTAGTCCTAGCTTCTTAGGCCCTGGACCCATCAAAGCAAGAAAATTACCACGTTTCCACAACAGATGTGGAGTATTATAAAAGTCTAGAACAAAATTAACAACCTATTGTCTTTGTACTGTGGTTCTGTGCATACACAATCTCTCTCTCTGCAGAAATGCTGCAATGTTGTAGTCTGAAAGAAAAGACCTGTGTCTAATGGCTTATAGACACTTCTTTTGACTACAACACTACAGCCATCAGAAATTGTCATAGAACTTACTGGTGACCAAATATTTTGGTGACTCCATCACCTAAAGGCTATCACAAAGGAGAGAATGTACAAACAGTTTATTTCAAATTAAAACTACTGCACTTAAGTCTCGCTAAGGCAGAAAAAATGGACTGGAACTGGAAAATCTTTTTCTTTTGTAACACGCATATTTACATGAAAGAAAGAGCAGCTTATCTTCTGAAGGCCTGCATATGTCAGCAGCTCTGATTTCTGGAATGCAACGGAGATTTAATTTGGTTGGTAACTGTTACTTCATTAAACACACAAAAGTTGTTGTGTTTTTCAAAAGCAAAATATTTTAGTTGCTCAAAGGAGGTGTAATCTAATCAGAGTATCCATTATCTCCAGTGGCATTCCTAATTTGAGAAGAATCCATTGAAAAGGTGATTGGTAACTATGATAACCCTAGCACTCACTTTAAATACATGTAATTTATTCCTGCCCCTTCTTTAGAAATGAAAACTGTTTTTAGCACACAGAAGACATACAGAATAAATTAAAATCAAATTCAGTGAACTTCTCATACAGGTGACTCTCTTGTCTTCATGGTGAATGTGAGTGGTAGTCAGGAAGATAAAACTCAGCACTGCCATAAAAATATTCATTACCACCAAAACAGCAAGTTGTATGCTACCCAGCACACCACCATAGGATACCTTCAGAAGTCTTATGTATAGACTGCAAAGAATGGCTGAAGTGCAGGCAGCAGCTTCTTTGTTAAAACAATGCACTTTGCATTGAGAAGTCATTCAGATAGTCTCTTTCCCTCCACAGCCCTCACAGCTCTCCCTTTGTGTGTCTGGCCATAATGACAGAGAATTCATGTTCCTGCCACTGCCGAATAATAGAAGAAACCAACAGGAAAGAGAACAATAATTGTTTCTACAGGTTAGGAAGACAGGCTGTAGCCATCTTCTCCTTGACCAAGAGAGAAGACTTAAAATTTAACAAGTTACATTTCTTCGAAGAATTACCAATTACAAAAAAAAAAAAAAGTGGGGGGAAAAATTAAAAAGTGTAATGCAGCTTGTCAGTGTCTTTAATTTTGCTCATAAGAAACTGTGCCTTTGAATACAGCACTTCAAATCAGAGAATAACAGAATATGCTGTGTTGGAAGGGATCCACTCTCCCTGAGTCACACAAATAATCCTTCAATAAAATTGAGTCAAAGCAACAGTAAGATTTATGATTTTACTAGTATTTTCTATACAATAAAACCCACATAATTTTTCACTTTAAAACATGTCTAATTTTTTCCACATCATGCGATAAAGTCTAATAGCTACAGAGACTCTAGTTATATACTGATAATGAATGACATAGTTCAAAAAATAAGCCGCTTGCTTGTATGACTGTGTTTAAGTTTCAAGAATAAGATTCCAATCCTTATTACTTTGAGAATTAAAATAAAACAGACTTGGGGAAAAAAAAGTGCTAAATACAGATGAAAACCAGAAAGATGCCAAAAGCACTTGGACAAAGTTATTGAAAGTTCAACATTAATCAGACAACACGTCCTGTCCTGCCGAGAGTTTTCTGCAAGTGTGAAATTCTCAGTCCTGTTCCAAACCACTACTGCCAATATTCTCACATTACTTTGGAGGTGCAGCATGCATGCACCCAAACAGGTGGCATGTTATACACTTTAAAGCATCACATCAAAGTAAAAAGGGCTTATCAAATAAAAATAGTTGGATCATCTCATCTCCCAACAAGGTAAATCTGCCTGCATAGGAAGACAGAAGAGCTGCTGTGAAGCATAGCATATGTAGCTTGTTCATCAGCAGCTTGCACAAATGGTGCTCCAGATGTATAGTTGTTCAAGACAGCCCAAGGCAACAATTTTGATCAATTCTAATGTGATAAAATGCTGCGGGGAAAGTGCAGAAATGTGTTTACATCAGCCTTTAATTAAACTGTTGTTCACCTCCAAAGAACCTTAGGAAACACTAATGAGACATGAGTTTTGGCAATTGTCTCATCAAAGAAAAGACCCTCTTCCTTAGTCTGAAGCAGCTTGCTGTCCAGGCAATTCCTGGATGAACGTCAGCTGGAATTGAGCAATGACCCAAATCAAGTTTAAGCATCTATCTGCCTGCTTCTGGACACATCACCTGCTTTCTAGATCACCACCACAACACAGCAGCTTCTCTTTCTTGCTGATGAGACATGCTTATGAGCAGAGTTAGAAGAGTCCATGAACAAATATTAACTACCTTTTAATCCACTTAATTCTTAAACTCTTCTTATTAATGTATTTTCTACTGCTTAATTTTACAAGTCTTTGTTTACAAGGTACACTCTTGCAAACAATAATCTGTAAAGATTAATTTACAACTCATTAGTGTAGCATCATTTTCAGAGAAAGCAAGATAATGTTTGACTTACTGTATATATTACTAAAGTGGAAGAGGAAAACTATGGCGTTCACACCACCACTGTCAAGCTACAAGGCATCCTTTCATGCTACAGTTTTAAACGAACTGCTCTTTTCCCAGAGGAAATACTGGGATAATTTCTGATGGCAGGATATACTGCATGCATCACATCCAGCTGAATATCACTCTCCACTGTCTCCATCAAATCTGGTAGGAACACTTCTACAAAGCACATGTGAAAACTTGGGTAAATTTAAAATTTTAAATTCACATTTTATAACTTTATGATGATAAAGAATCATGACAAATCCCACTGTGGTCAGGAGAAACAGTTTTGTTTTACAGCTGTGTATGCAAAGAAGGAGCAAAGCCACTCTACACAGGCAGAGCCAGCATCCCAATTTTCAGATAAACTAAATCTGATTTTCTTTAACATTGTAAGCATTATGTATTTCTCAACTGTTTGTCTTAACAAGGCAACTAATACTGAATACAGACAGCTCAGTGACTTTAAAGTACAATCACCTCTTACTTATTGGAAAAAGGCTTTGTTATATCTGTCCTAAAGACTTGGCACTGGGGTTGGGTAGAAACCAAGAATCATGAAAACGAAAACATTTTAATTAATTAATATTTTCAATTAAAAGAAAAGGAATGGGGACACATTTTTGTCAATAAATAGTAGAGAAAGAGAGGTATGCCTGAACAGCTGGGTGTCTGAGATACTTGACATCTGTGACAGAGTAAGAATTGCAAGAGTTACTATTCTGTATCAAAGATAGAACAGTCCCTGCAACTACCTCTTTGCAATTACCTTAATCATTGACTTGTTGGTGCCTCATTCCCCTTCACTCTAAGTTTTATCTTGGAATAGAGCAAAACCCTCCTAAAAATT
>WEIV01011022.1:17159-36231 GCA_013390005.1 Calyptomena viridis | reverse complement strand
TCTGTCTGCAAGCAGACTACCTTTTTTTACACCCCACCCACTATCTATATAAATTGAAACACTCATCAGACAAGCCGCACTTAGTTACGAATTCTACAGCTATACAGCTATTTCAAGTCACACTGCATGGTCCTTGTTTTCTCTTTTTGACTGTTAGGTCTCAGGTCTTCTCAAGAATAACAGTTCCAAATGGATCTTTCCATACACAGACACAAACACAAATCTCCTGGGACAGCAACTGACTGTAGCAGAATTATGGTGCTGGACTAAAACCAGCTTTCACTTCCTGCACACCCACATTTCTACTTATTTATTTAATTAGTCCTTGTTTGGCTTATCTTCTGGGGACGTATCTTGTCCCTAAGTATCAATTTGCCTGTTTAGTAGTAGCTGTAGTTTAGTCATTATCAACTACTATAGACTTAGTCCCACCATTATGTTCATTTACAATTCCACTAAAAACACTCCTCCCTAACAGCTGAGAGGTTTGAGTGACTGCAAACACCTGGGTTACTGATCTTTTTCAGTAGCATGTATGATGCTGTCCTAGGGGCACAGAACTCCGAAGGATGAGGGGAGTATTTGTTTGTGTAGGATCAGCTATCAGCTGACTGCATTCCAGCTGCTACCTTAATAGCAATACTTTGCCTCTGAGGCAGCAACTCCTCTGTGTTGTTTGAAACTTAGTATCTGATACCTCTGTGGACCTGTTCTAGCATCCAGGTAGACTTCCATTTCTCTGTTTGCTGGAATTTCTCTAGGCTTTCTCCATCATCACTTTTGCAAATTCTCCCTCATTGACTGCAATGCCTACTTCCACATCAAATTGTCGTGTTGAGAGACAGAATCTGTGTGAGGAGAACAGCAGAGATCATGACTTCTAAAGGTACTGAGGCTTGTATTGCCAGTAGCTCTTTCCATCTGTAATGGAAATGTTAATATTCAAGTGTTAAATGACTGCTTCTGTTTGGTATCTAAAAATCCTAGAGCTGTAGCAAGTAACATTAAGGTGAGTTCTATGTCCAGTTTAAACTCCTTCTTGGTCTTAACTCTCTCTGTGGACTTTCTCAATATAAGGAACCCTAGGGCTAGCATGACACTGCAGCCACTGGAGATACAGAGGCAGTATGTGATACCACCCCTGTGAGCACCAAATACCCATCCAGGCCACGAATAAAAAATTCTCTCTTTGTTCTACCTTTAATTCTTTCTTTCCACTCTTAACCCAATGTTGTTTTTCTGGAGATAAAATATAAAGCTATCCCTCATTTGCCAAATAATGCTAAATGTTCGTCAATGACAGTGACTGATTTAAGACTATGAGCATGTGGTTGATACTGTGGGTTTGTTAGGTTTCTTTACATCAAGCTTCATGAAGACAGTTCTCAACTGTTAAAAGCTACTGAAACAGGTAGATTCGATTGACATAGAAACCATGGAACAAGTAGACCCAATTCAAACTTCTTACATGCATCAGAACCAGTTCCTCGCCTTTGCTCTTCTCTGTGTGGATAATAAAGGCAAAGCCAACTATGCTGCCTCAGCTGCAGGCACATGCAAGTCATCCACAGGCTCAGCAGCTGGGGCAATGCTCTGTGCTGTTATCCCAAGCCCTGAAAGATCTCAGGAGTCACAGAACCTATCATCCATGAGTCCCTGAAGGCAATCAAATTGTCTATTGTACCTGCTCTTTCTAACCATGATTGTTGCTTGAAACAATAAAATTGTTTATGAAGAAATACAATGTATTAAACAAGATGGTGCTGACCTGTGATTGAATTGTGCATTCTGGGGTGACTTTACCAGCCTTTGGCTGGTAGCAGAAAGGTAGGTAAGGGAATTCAACAAGCCTATGGAACTTAAATCACTCCACAGGAACCAAAACAAATGTTAGGCCCTATGCATCCATCCAGCAAGGCAGGAAGATTAATGCCTTTATTTCACACCAGCCCTGATTCAGTCACTTAATATCAACACAGATCAGTTTTCCTCTGCCAACATTCAGCATCTTTCCAGGGTAAAGGCAAGGAGGATCAATCATTTTGAGAGCAGTCTGCAGATGTATCAGAGTTAAATATCTACTATAAAGATTACACAGTTTTGTGTGAAACGTATCAGAATCCTAACACTGAAATGCATTTCAAATACAACACTACATTTCTGTGTTCTCAGAAAGCTCCATGGAGCTGAGATTGGAGCATTAACAGCATAAAGAACAAAAGGTAATAGGCTTCTTACACTATATAATTCTTTACGGTAAGACAGTTTGACCCTTGCGGTTCTTACTGTTTATGGATTTCTTGGTGTAATTTTCTGTTTTAGAGAGCTTAACTGTGAACTACAGTTTCTGGATACTGTGTAATTCCATTGCTAGATAACAGCTACTCCAAAGCATATGAAAATTAAAGCATTACGTCTTAGAATGTTTAATTTTTTTCCTTTATTTTAGAGCATATGGCTTAGGGGTTGATTGCCTAAATATAGAAAACCAGAGAAATCTAAAATAGCAAATTCTTCCAAGGAACCCATGTAAACTCTTCCTGCACAGAATTCATCAGGATGTTAATTGAGAGCTACCAGGTAAATAGTCTCCAATTTAAGAAAACCTCAGGGATGAAGTGACTTGCTCACTTCAGCCAGAGGCACATTCCTCATGCCATGCTTCTGTGACACACAAATTATTCAGTCTGCTATCTGTGACTACTGGTGCCCCGTGTGTGCCTGCACAGCCAGACAAATAAAAGTACAGGCTTTGCAAACCAGCTCTTAACAGTCCATGAAGGCGGCTGAACTTCAAAGGTTTGCAACAGATAATGGGTTTGCACGAAGCTGTTCTAACCATCTTTTGTTTTACTTCCCTGCTGGCACGTAACAGAGAAGTGTAACAACTTATTTTGTATTGGTGAGGTGCCGTGCCAACTAAAACTTAGTCACACCACATATAACCCTCCCAAAAATAAAAAAGATCTTTCCTTGAGAATATGAAACACCATCACATTCTTTAGGTTGCAACCAGCCTATGACACTCACAAGACAGTCTCAAACAGGCATTATTTCATCAGAGATGACAGCCTTCACCTGCAAGCAGTTCAGCAATTAGTTCATGTAATTTGGCAAGGATAGAGAAATAGTACTGGGCTCTAAAGAATCCACTTATCCCAAATTTATTTGAATGTGGTAGCCAGCTCTGATACTGAGCTATAGTCCACACCCACCCACATAAAAGAATTGAGCTCCATTTCTGTGTGTGTCCATAACTGACTGCCAAACGAGTAAAAGAAACATCATGCCCAGTGTGACTGGCATACAAGTTCCTCATCACTCCAAAGTCATAGGCAGTATCAAGAAGTTCAGAGTCGTCAGGCCAGGCTGAGACCTGTGCACCAGCCTCTCTGCAGAGAAAAGGGTTCAAACCCCTGCTACTGTGGAGAGAAGTCACTGTGACATTTCCTGCACCATCTGGTAGACAGGACAAAAGGGCAGTGATGTGTGAGAGACTGACAGTACATTGTTTGTGCAGTGCTGGAGCCAGCGAGGCATCTCCTGTGTTAGTTCCATGCTCTTCTGCTACATCACTTGGCTGTGATCTGCCAACTGCACTGCAGATGCTCTATTCCAGCAGCAGAAAGGGCTTAAGATCTCCTCTGCAATAATGTCCACCCACTTTCTCTCCTCAGAGAACTGGCAGATCAACACTGTGGCAAATGGTTGACCAAAAGCTCTCAAACAGAAAGGAAAAAGAGTAGGAGTCCCCATGTCACTTCAGATTGTTGATATGCCATGATGAAACCTTCCCTCTCTCCATCCCCCAAGTCTTGTTTCAGGTCCTGAACATCTGTCAAGCAAAGATCAGTGAAGGGACACGTGCTCCACGCAAACCTCCTTCCTACATTCCACCAGCTCTTGTCCAAAGTTGCGGTGGTGGCCTGGTACTGTTTGGTGGGGCAGAGTGGGATGCAAAACTTGGGTGGAATGTCCTCCTGGCATGCAACAAAGGAAGTTGCTTTTTTTTTTTTAAATTAGCACCAACCAGCCTCCATTTAGTGAGCTGACAGTGCCCATTTTATCATCTTGGACACAGAGCTTCCTACAGAAGCAAGTTTTAGTCACTGACCCAACCTCTGGGTACAACACCAAACTCTTCCTCACAAACAGAAACAGTAAATCTCTACCACAGTTTCATTCTCTGCTCAAACCAAGCCCTGCATCAGTGGCTGCACAGTGTCAAGATGTGACATAAAACATCTGGCTCCATGCTGAACTAATGCTTTAGCTCAGTATTCCATTTTGACAAGAAATGAAAAACAAATAGACACGGATGATTACTGAAAGGACAGGTCACTAGCCAGGGTGGCTGGGCTACACTAGACTGACTTCTTACAAGCCATTTAAGTTTCCTAAGCTTATCTGGAGTACTGTTCTTCTCTTTCTCACACTAAGAGGGTGTTTGATTTTGCTTGTGATGTGGTGAATGTGTCCATTTCCTCCCAGAGGTACGTGCCCTTTGGGAAAGGGATCAAAGCATGCAATCCTATTTGTAAAGCACTGAAATACTTGCAAGAAAGTGTTAGATATATATACACCAACTATTAAGAGGCTGGCTGTCAGTATTAATTTCAGAATAGCATGTGTGTAGGAGAAAAAATAAGTGTGTGACCCTAAATATTAATAAAGTCAGTATGTGGCTCCTGAAGGAGAACATGAAAAATGCAAACTCAGAACCAGAAGGTTAGGGTTTAAAGGACCTTTGTTTCATTTATGTTTTAGCAGCCTTGAAAGTAGAAATTCTCCCCCATCTCACATGGCTACCTCTCCCATAGATCAAGTCTTTGGTAACTCTGCAGTTTCATATCTCTGTTTATCTGATGATCAGTGGACAAAATTTATTGAACTGTCACATTTAGCAGCCAAGAAATAAAGCTGAGAATTAAAAGATCAAATACCTATGAAAACTTCTGAAATGAAAGCAGTTGCTAGATAAAATAGCACTTCCTGCAGTCTGACCATTAAGATTCTTCTCTTCCACTGGGATTTAAAGAAAAGCTCTCTGGGAATGCTGCAGCATCACAGAAATTGCACAAGACTGCTGTAAATTTCTGGGCTAATAAAAAAAATACCCAACAAATACTAAGTGCCATAAAAATGAATTTGCTACCATCTCTTTTGGCAGCAAAGACACTTTCTATGAAAAGTTTTGGTTTGCTACTGCTAATAACAATTCTGTGGACAGAAATCAAATGTACAGCACTGTGCGTCTCTGTTACAACACCACAGTATGTGGAATTCTGCTCAAGTGCTGTGGGAAATAAAGTGAGCAAAAGAACAAACACTTTATTACAGCAACAAGAGGATCTGGCGCCAGGAGGGGGGCAGCCACCCTAAGGGCACAACAAACAACTGCAGAGCTGCAGTTGCACTGACTGTCCCTTCAGCTCCACAGAGGTGCAAAAGCAGTTCTGGACTTCACGGGGCATTGTTCTGTGTGCACTGCTTGGTTTGCAAAGGCATTGCTCAAGCTGGCTTCCAAACCTGGCCAGCAGTGTTAGGGCTGTTTTGTCTACAAGAAGTCTGGTTGAATCCTTGCCACCAATCTAAATCTGTGGTTCTTGGACACATCCAGTGATGATGCCCTGACTGCAAATATATTAGCCATACAGTGCTCAACACCTCAGTATCAACACACTATCACAATGCAACAAAGACAGCAGCAGTAGCACTGACCAGACTTCAGAGAAATCCTGTGTTGTTTGTTATATTTGGCAGAATTGGCATTTGGCAGCTAAACTGACCCAGCCTTGCCCTGTGGAGCCTCATGGCCCACTCTGGCCTCAGTAGAGCCAGTGCTTTGGTATAAAGACCCCTTCTGCTCTAAGATCACTAGGCCTCACTGGCTGGCAGCTGCTAAGCTCTGTTACTGTCTTTGCTTTTAAAGCACTCTGGACAACCACAATGGTGCACAAAACATACCCATTTATTTAGCCAAATGACATTAGCCCAGCCTGTTACATTGATGCAGCCAAACTGGCAATTTTATTGATCCAGGTAGCCTGTTCTATGTCCCCTCCTCATTATTTTTCATTTGTCCAATTAATGTAAAAGGAGAGAAGAAAAATAGGCTGTGACAGGACCCTGAATCAGCTGGAGTGTTCATGTGGAACTTCCCCACCTTTTCTTTCAAATGAGCACATCAAAGTACACCAAGAAGCTCCCAATCTCTAAGCCAGGAGATGTTCTAGTTTATTAGGCTCTAAAATAAGCCCTCTCTTCGAATAGATAAAAAACTGAGATGTTCTTGGCAAGGCAGTCAATAAAAGAGTTTCAGAGCAAATTCTCCCTTCCTCATCACTCTGTCCTTGTGGAAAGAACTCTCTTCTATTGGAGTTTCCCTGCCCATGTTGCTGCTCTTTCCCACTAAGGGTTTTCTGACTAAGAAAAATGGCTTTTTTTTTTTGCTTTTGTTCCAAGAGAAAGTACAAGTGCTTCCAATAGTATTTCACCTGTGTGTAGCAGCTACAAGACAAACAGGCAGCTCTTCCTCAGTGCTACTCTGCTACAACACAACTCCCCAGAAACAAAGAGAGACAAAGCAAAGCAGTTGTGGCCTTTGCTGCCTAAGACCTGCACCCAGTACCGCTTGCATCTACTTAAAAAAATTTTTTAAAAAAGCACTGTGTACAAGACCTAGTACAGTTCAACTGATGTGCCCAACCTGCATTACTACAGTACACCCAAGGTAATGAATTTCCTGCAGCCAAGGGTAACTAAAAAGTCATTCAGCATAAACTGGAGATCTGGAACAATGAGGTTGCTAAATTTAATTCAGAGTGTTAAACCTGGATTTTTGTTGTCAGATTTGATGGACAACTTAAAAATAAGCCATGAAGAGCCGTGAAGACAATATTCTTCCCTTTACAAAGAAAAAGCTAGACAGAAGGCAACTGCCAATACGGTAGCATTTGTTTTAGTCACGTAAATAGTATCCTCCATAACCTCCATTTCTTGATGTCAACAAATGACAGTAATAAAGAAGCTGAGATAACAGCAGGTCTACATGAGCCCAGAGATAACACTGGGTCTCCAGTGATGGACAGTTGAGCAGTTTGACAGATGGCTTGAAAGCCTGTGCAGTGGCTCAGCTCATTCTGAATGGCTGCTCTTTACTGCACAGTGTAAATGGTACGTGGTGACTACACTGTTCAGGAATTAAAGGGAGATGGTTTGTGTAGAAGCTCTGTTGGTTGGTTTGTTTGTTTGTTTTTAAATGAAATGTGTGAACCTGTAATCCAAATGTTTTAAAAAAGCTCTCCCTTTTTATAGCTTCGTTTCCCAGCTGTCAACATGTTTTATATCTACATGCTTTGAGAATTTTCATGATTGTTGCATGGAATAGCTTCAACTGCAGTTGTGGGGTTGTTCAATGTTTATAGATATATTCAATTAGCACAGAGATGGCTTTGGTTCCTAATTTGTTCCATTTCTGTCTTCTCCAACACATTTCCACAGAATACCAGAAGTCCAGAGTCAAACTGCACAAGCCAGTCAATGTCAGAAGCTGAACCCAAGCAGAAGAAATAGAAGCACTTTCTGAATAGCAAAACTAGCGGGGTTTATTAATTACAGCTATGCAGCACCCCTCCATCTCTTATCTCCCCACCATCCAAATAGGACATCTGAGATGGCATGTGTTGGCTAGGCTCCTTTCTCTCACTTGGAATCATTTCTCAATTTTGTAAAACAGGCATTCAGCAGGAAAAAAAATTCTCATTCAAAGGCAAGTTTGGTTACAATGGTTAATCTTGTGCCCTCAGTCTCTGTCTCTCAAGCAATTCTGTCATTCAAGATGCAGGTGAGAAATCAGTGTAATTAGTACGTATTTCCCAGCGGTAGCTGAACTGACCTACCTTGTACATGCCATTTTAACTCCTCACTCCCAAGAGCATAGCAGCATCTTAGTTTCAGCAGTACATAGGGAAGATCAAGTCAACTAGTGGCAAGAGGAAAAAAGAGCAGTTCCTCCTGCATATAAGAAAGAGATAGCAAGTATGGCGTGGTCTGGGTGGTTCATTATATTCTTTTTCATCTTAGATTTTAAAAGGCAGCAAAAATGCTAAAATATCCAAAGGATTTGCTATAAGTCTTTGCAGTCAAGCCAAAGTCTAAATGCAACAAAGAAATATTAGAAATCCCACACAAAGCCTGGGTGCCCAACAATTCCTGATCAGAGAACTGAAATGCTTCATGTGGCATTTAGAATGCCAGAGGCATCAGACATCTGCCCTTTGGAGATAATATAAGGCATCAGAACATCTCATTATCCTTTACACTAGAAAAATTCAAACATTCAATCCAGTACTGAAATTTTACTGCTAGATGTAGCCTCAGTTGCGAAGGGCCCCAATCACAAATTATTTGTTCTTTCAGAAACAAAACCTCGGATATGAAGAACACTCTTGTTGCTGAGTTGCCTACACAGAAGTAAACAAAGCTCAGTTCTTTTCACACAAGAAAATCATCAAATGTGTGCATTAAACACAGATTAATCACTATCCTTCTGAGCACACTGGCAACACTGCACATTTCTTTGGCATGAAAAACTCAATCATTTTCAAATTAAATTGCTGTCTCCATCGAGAATGAAACTACAAGTGATTAATATGGACTGCGGTGGATTACAGCTTGTCCATTGAGCAACAGTAGCCAAGGCCACATATGTCCTTAATCCATTGCAAATGCAAAGTGAAATTACCTCTACATAGTTTAAGTTAAAATCTTGTACTAAGTTACCATTTATCACCATTATGTCAGTAATACTTCACACGCATTCTCCTCCTCTTGCAAACACAGTCCTTCACACACAGTGCCTCAAACATTTGTTATCTTAGGAATGTAGATTTAGGGAGGCAGCACTGAAGTTGTTTCCACAGAAATTTGAACAGCCCATGCAGAATGAGAATTTCAGTGCCTTGGGAAGTTTTTAACTGCAGCACAACCCAGATGTAATTTTCATGTAGTACATGAATGATGGCACTACCAGAAGAACAACATCCCCTGTTATCACAGCAAAGTGCTGTCTGTCCTTGAAGAGAGAGGAATGCCAGCTCCTCCATCAAAGGACTACACTCCTTACAGCACCAGCTTTTCCTTTATTATTCTCCCACCTAAGAGATGACCAGACTTGAACCTGCATTCTGTCACAAAAGTTAGTAGAATCACAGCCTGTGGCAGCCAGCCAGCATGCCAAGCAAAACATTACTCTGATCTGTGCAGCCTTTTTTCCAACCTTGGCTGATTGCCTTCAAGCTGGATCCTCGACTTCAGTGATATCTTCAAAGAGACCAACAGCTGCAAGATCTTGCACTGCTTGCAACAACAGACTGGCATTAAAATGGCTGTGAAATCTCACTGCACCAGAACGGCACCCAGATACTGCAGACCAACAGGGAGGTATGAACTACAATGTGCAAACAAGACCCACGAAAGGAATACCACATTTGCTGATGTTAAAGGGCAGTCACCTGAAGTGTCACCCCTCTTTTCCTTCACCTGTGCAAGCCCCAGACACATCAAATAGCTTTCTGTTAAGGTCACTAGTCAGGAAGAGAACGAACCAACAGCTGGTGTTTCTAAGTCAGTATGAATTAATACATTCAAGGCACAGCCTCATGTTTATATGGTCCTTATCCTTGAGTTGGAAGGGATCTCCCTAGACCACAAAGTCTTTGGGATTCTAGATTAAAGCCAGGGATAACATGGCAGAAAGCAAGAGGAATTTCTTAAGCACACACATTTTAAATAATACACACAGAAATTCACTGCCCAGGGTTCATGAACCCCAGCTTTCTGACATGGCTGCCACAACTGACAATGCTAAGGAGGGGCACAAAGAGAGAGACCTGCACAAAGATTTCAGCGGGTGCATGCTCTGCCCACCTCACTGGCTGTAGCCACTGAGGCAAAACTTGGCAGTGAGGTTTGCCAGCAGTAATGATGTAGAATGGCAAAGGGGCCTATGCTAACAAACCTCAGCTAACAAGCTGTCATGGGCAGCGTGGGAGTGTGAGCTACAGTTGTGGCACAAAGGAAGCCTAATGTACCGTGGGAGTCCTGGATGACATGGAGGATGGCAGAAGCAGTGTGACATGTACCTAAGAAACACCTGGGATCCAACAGTCTGGTTGGCAGAAGCAGTGTGAGGGCTCTAAGGGTTTTCTTTGGTTTTGTTGTTAACACAAATGCTTATAGTATAAAGTTGTACTTTCGATGGTACAGGTCTACACTGCTGAAAGAAGCCAAACAGGAGAGACAATCTACTCAAAAAAACAGACTCCTGTCTAGACTGGGACTATGAAGCAAATTCTGCTTCAGCTTTACCAAGAATAGCCAGGTGATCAGAAAACCAATGAGAAAAACAGAGGTGGGGTCACAAGGTGAAACTAGAGAAGGAGGGGTCTAGTCCAAGAGTAGCTGCACACAGCAATCACTAGCACTCTCCTCTCCCAGGTGTTTTCTGTGCCCAACAGCTGGGAACAATCAGAGGTGTGATCTCTGCCCTTGGTAAGAACTTGGCATGATCACGTGCGTCTCAGAAGTGGGAGAACAGATCTCAGGGTAAACTGAATAACTCTGCTGTAGATGCTCCTCAGGCTCAGCATCTTGAGACACCTGAGATGGAAAGCATAAAACCCCAGTTAGCTCTGCAGTCTAACTGCAGTACAGGAGCTGTAAATTTAGAGACATTCAACTTATTATCAGCTTAGCAATAAAGAACTCATGCCAAGCATGAATGGTTCAGATGCACTTCGCCCCCCCCCTTAACTATCAGGGCAGGGGGGTGCTCTGAGCTAAGTGCTCTCCCTACTGCCCCAGATGTAAAGTGGCATTGGGCTAGTGTTGTAATGTGTAATTAGTATGTATTTCTATATTGTGTATCTCTGTATTATATTGTTCTGTTACCTCCCTAAGTTGGTATGTTCTGGTAACTCCCCTGCCCTTCTATAGTTTGTCCCCTCCCTTCTCCTCCCTTTCCATTGGCTAAATCCCCCTATAAGAACCAGAGACCGGAAATACTTGGGGCTCTTCCCTGGTTGCCTTCATAAGCCTTGGACCCCCTGAGGAGCATGTTTCTCCCAGGGAGAAATAAACTTGTAATATTTGCAACCACGAGGAGCTGCTGGCACTTCTTCGTCCTCTGTTTACTAGCCTAACCCTCGAGCGCTTGCAAAGGGGATACACAGCCCTGCAAGCCCTGAAGCACCTTTTGAGATGGACCTCCCAACTTGGAGGCTCCTTGCCTAGAAGGGCCCTCTCCTATCGGTGCTCTGTGGCCAGAGAAGCCCAGGCTGAAGAAGGAGTGGGGCAAGCCCTGGGGGTGGCTATAGGCAAGGAGGAAATCCCAGAAAGAAGTTCTTCCTTTCCCTAAGACTAGTGAAAACCCCACTTGCTAGACTACCCAAAGAATCTAAGGGTAAGCCTGAGTGACACGGAATCATTGCACAACCTAAATATGCCAGATGTTGCTCCTAAAATTGAAATCAACAGAAGAACTCACACCTGCTGCAGTTTAATTGGTTTGACCACAGGCGTTCAGGCTATATACAATATTCTATGTATTCTGGTGCTTTCCTTTTGCTGCTGCAAATTCCTCATTCAGCATGTAAACAAAAACACAGAGTTGAGATTATCACAAGGTGTTGGTACAGCAAGTTCTCTCCACATTCTATTTGTTGTCAGCTCTGTTAGGGCAAGGTGCTGGCTACTGTTTTCCTCTTTCTCTCAGCCTGCTGGTTCTGTTTGCATTACTACCTCACATAATGCAATGGTCTTTACTCCTTCACAGTTCAGTTAACTCCACTCTACAATTTTTTGTTCTAATATTGAGCCAACTTAATTGCTCATCAAGCCAAGTGCACCTGAGGCATGCCCTTCCTTTAAACATGGAAGCAATCAGACAGTAAAATCTAAAGAGTCATTGAAAAAATTCTTCAGGTCTCACCTTCAGTGGACTGCTCACAAGATATATCACAACGGTTGGACAGATCATGCTGCTCCATCACTGGTCACTCCCCAAGTCATGATTTTTTTCTTCCCCTTCTACTGTTATCCTGCATTCCTCTGTCCTCTTTTATCCCTCTCCTATTTTTTAAAAATTATTTAAAGGTTTTTGGGATAGGGGTTAACATTTCATTACATACACAGCACAGTCTTGAGTCTGACTGGAGCCCTTAGACACAATGATACAAAACAATAATAGCTGCAGAGTGGTGTTAATACTCCCCAGTTGTGATGGGCATGCTGGAAAGATTACTTGGTGTTTATAAAGCTTTTTGAGACTCTTAGATGAAAGTCAAGCTAGTGATGTGCAGGATCTATTATTCTATTCACCACCTCAGTATCCAAGGCTAGCATCTATTCTAGTTGAAAAAGATTTTTACTGTATTGTAAAATGGAAACAAAATGAAATATATACAGTGCATGGTCCTTTATATATAAGGCACAGGCAGCACAGAAACAGAATTTCATTATTGAAATAGATGTAGCTGAAGCTGTTACACACAGTAGGTAAAAGACCAGATTCAGTGACCTCTTATTCCATTTAATCAAAATTGTTAGTATATGGTTTTCCAAAGGCCAAAAAAAAAATTTCTAGGTGTTTTTTTCTTCTTTTCTTTATTACATATTTCATCACTTTGTAATAAACCTTTGTGGTTGCTTATGATGTGAATCTCAAGCAGATTTGACCAGCAATGAAATGAAAACAAAGCGTATGTAGGTTTAACAAACAAAGCCACAGTTCTTCTGTAATACTCTGTGCATTTAACCACCAGATCATAACCATTCGAGGAGGCTGCACTCCCTCTTTCTCATCACAGGTTTCTGCTCATTTCACAGCACCCCCCACTGCTCTCTTTAGATGCATGGCCCGAGCAAGTTCCCCCTCCTCCAGTTCTGTGCTTGCTGAGCACAGAGGGTAGACGATGCTGTTTTAATGGTGCTAGTTATACTATACATGGTCTTGCTGTTTCTAGGAACAGACATGCTCAGACATCAATTAACATCTAATTGCAGGAATTAATCTTGTTCCTCTGCTTCAGACACCACAGAGATCAAACCAAGCCTATTTGCAGCTCTATTTTTAATTTAGTGGCATTATAGTTTTTTTCCATCCAGTGAAAAATAATTAAGTGACATGCTGTCCAGAGAGTACATAGTTCAGGGATCTGGGTGTTTACAAGGAAATGAACCAAGCAGGAAAAAATCATAACTGTTTGTGCCAAAGCATCTTTGTTACTGCAAGTCTGTCTTCTCTTCATATTTTCTCACCAGTATTTCTCTTCACACCTTCCTGCTTGAGTGATCCTCGGAGAGACAGTGAGAATTATGAGAGTGGCTTGGGAAGGAGCTGAATTTACCACCCTAGCAGATAATCCCTATCTCTCGGGTTCAGCCTGTGCATAAGGGCAAAACAAGCATGGAAAGAAGATAAAACAAGGAAGTGGAGGGAAAAAATTTAAAAACACCAATCTCCAAAAAAAAAAAAAAAATCAAGCAAAATGTTTTGGCTGCACTCCCTTACAGCAGCCACTCATCTTCTTTATTACTTGTTGAAGACAGACATTGCAGGCCACCAACAAGGCTTTGTATTGTATTTTGCAACTTTTTGAACTGAATGAAGGGAAGCAGTTTTCAGCAGACATCTCCCAGTCTTAAGATCCTGCCCCAGTTTCCTATGTACATGGGGAAGGAAGGCTTGATCATGGCCAGTGAAGTTAGGATGGAAACAGGTTGGGTTATTTAGCAAGAAACAAACAGAATCCTCCACAACCTGGAGTAAACCTGCAACAGATACTATCAGAAAGCTGAGCTCTAAAGGGTTATGTCACATAACTCAGACATGAGACTACACTCTAGGACTGGGTCACAACACTGTATTCCAAATCTAAAGCAGCTGAAGCAAGCAGTGTCCACTTACAATGCAGACTGCTGACCTATATTTATAGAAAGGTCTTTGATGGTTCCTTTGGTTTTCAGAAAGAACTGGACAACTCCTTTCTCAGGCCAAATTTACACATGCTTATGTGTGAGTGAAAGGCAGACTGTTTGCAGCAATCTGTGCTAAGAAGTCAGACAAAAAACCCCAAACCCATTTATTCAATGCACATCATTAGTTACTTAATTTACATTCCTACCAAGCAGCAATAAACATCCTTCTGCTGCTTCTCATTCCCCTGCCCCCAGCTTTTCCATTAGGAGCTCAGCTGGAGGCAAGGAAGGAATGGGAGAGAAGGGAGACAGAAGACCTAATTCCACATACGTAGCTCCCGAAATACTGATACATAATTTTGCCAATACATGTTACCTTGATTTATAACCTTTGTGCCCCCTGCAGTCCTTACTCACTGTTGACAGCACAGCTCGAAACTACTAACACCCCATCTCAACAACAATTTGACTTGCTTGACACTTCTTCTACTACCTTATTTTTGGAGTTTTACCCTCTTCTTCCTAATTGCATCCCCTCAAATCACCAATAATCCATACCATTACAATCCAGTCCTTTTATGAAGCAAGAGAAAGTCATGCTATCAGTGAGAGAGCTGAAAGAATCCATTCTATACTGTTTCATCCTATTCTACAGTAACCATGATTTCTGCAGGAGACAGAGGTTGCTGTGAAAGAACATAAAGAAAACGAATCTTTTCCAGTGCAAAGGTCTTAATTCTCTGTCCAAGTGAAAACCCCACAAAACGTATAAAGCAGGGACCATTCTAGTTGGATGCTATTTACGTCACTTGCAAATTACACAGAATTTTCTAGCATGAAAAAGTACTGGCTATTGAGTGCTAGATATATGCTATGGTACAGAAGAAAAGAAACAACCCAGAATTAAAACTCTCAGATAAACAAAGTAACCTTAATGTAAACCCTAAACTAAAAAATAGTACTTTAAAAAGTGAGCCATGCTAAAACAAAAACGTTCTCACATTCAGAGACCTCCTGTCATTCTTTCTTCACACACCTCAAAGGCACAGATGGTGACACCCTGATCCCAAAGCAATTGGCTTCTTCAAAGTAACAAAGATACAAACCTGAACTCAACAGTAACAAACAGGTACAGTTAAAGTGGTGAAAACCTGAGTAAAGAAACCAAATATTTAAACACAATGGTGTTTTGGGGAACATGCCCAAAGCACGAAAGTAATGCTGAAGCACACCAGCATTTTAAACAGTTTTTGTAAATGACAGACAAGATTTTACTGAATAGGAAAAAAGGGTGTTTAGATGAAAGACTATAGTATCCCATTTCTGACTTCAGCTGCAAAGCAAATCAAAATGTGAACTGCATTCCTACCTCAGTTTCCCATTTATATAATCATGATACTAATGTTTATACACCTTTTAAAAATATTTTACTATCTTTGCTTGACAAATGCAACATTAAGTTTATGCATGTAGTCACTTCCATCACACTCATTAACTCTACTTGAAGACATCACAGCTTTATGAGACACCAAAATTGCTTCATAAATTTCAATCACCTAATACAAATCATTATCTCCAAAATTTTATTAACTCTCATGTAATTGTCTGTAGTGCATACAATTACAAAGTTAATAAATGCAAATTCAAGTTTAAAAGTTCTTTCTGTAAAGTTCTTTTTTATCTGCATAGCTGGCACATGCATGTGATTACATAATTTTTTTCAGTAGTTTTAAAATCTTCATCCTGAAATTTTCACTGTGCTCACACATACTGGTGTGATTTAGACATTAAAACATTATTTTTATTTTGTGATATTACTTCCAAAGCAGCCATTTGTGCCCCTGAAAAAAACCCCAAATCATCTTACCATTCAGATGTATGCAGAAATATCCATATTTACACAAATAGTGGAAAAAGAGGACCACACTTTTCTTTTTTTGAAGAGGAAAACAAGGACAACCACCTTGTTGGGTCTTAGGCATAATGTATCAAGATCCCAAATTACTAAAAAACAGCTTTCACTCAGCTGTTGCCTATTCATAGCAATGGTCTGCTATTATAGAACACCTGAGGACTTGAAACAGGCACCTGGGAGAAAGCAGCATTAAGTTTTGAGCATTACTCTAAGGACCATTAACTGGCAAAATAACTGTGCTCCCTGAGGCAGGGATCAGAACCCTGGACTCCCAAGTGACTGAAGTACTTCATGTGAGAGCCAGATTTCCTTTTCCCATGTATTGTTTTCTGTATGATGACATCCTCAGTAACACAGGTAACAAATACTGTGCCACTCTCCCAGTAAACTTCAGGCTTAGAGTATTTCTGAGAGTAGAGAGAGATGTGACTTTGAAAGTTGTGAGGTTGCAAAGAAAACAATCTCTCACTTTCTGCACAGCTTCTCTGACAAGGTGTTATATACCAAGATGACACCTTCATCTCTTCTCCTACAATGAGAATACATTAAGGAAGAAATAAAAGCTCTCTTCTTTTTGCAAGCATCTCTGCTCAGTAAAGAGCTCTAGACAAAACCTCAAATGTTTCCTAATTAAACACTTGAACTCTAAAGAGAGACACAATGATGAACCTTTCCACTCACAATTTCCTACTGGTTAGATTTAGCTTGTGGATCACTGTTCTGGAAACACTATTCTGGAAGTAATTTTGAAGCATCTTTGAAACACTGTTCTGGAAGTCATTTTGATATATCCAGCTTTTTCTATACCTCACTCACAAAACACAAGTGGGATTTGACACAAGTTTCATACTCAGCTCCAGGGAGAGGTTATTAAAAAATAAAGCACTTAGGCATTTAAAGTGCTGTACTTCATTGTGCTGAATTGTTTTTTGTATGTAGCTCTTAGAAACTGACATAATGAAGCTGTACTTATTTGCCTCCTCAAACTTAACAAGCATCTGAAAGTAAATATGGCAAATTGTTTTTTAAAAGAAAAAAGGGGAGGGGGGGAAGGGTACAAAACTAAATTGTTGGAAAGAAGAAAGCAGCTGTAATATTACTGTAAAAGAAGATATTTCAGGTAACACTATTGTAGTTTTACCTAGGCAAGGGTGAGCAGGTCCTGTACAGAGCCATACCCTCCCTGGGACATGACACAAAGATGTGACCGACACCCGGGGAGCCCCAAGAACTGCATAGGAAGGCGTGGAACCACGATTGGAAACGGCAGAATAGCAACATACAGAAACCGCACCAATCTCAGGGCATCTCTTGTAAATAAACATAACAATGGAATTACTGTCACATCAAACTATACGAACCACGGCTCGTAACCCGCAGCTGCAGGGGAGCCTGGATTTATCACTCAAAACGCGGTGATCGGGAGGCGGGCAGAGGACACCTGCATCCGGAGCGGCTCCTCACCCGCGACTGGGGATGCGCAGCCCCGGGACAGCCGCATGTACAGCGGGGCTTTAACAGATTCGCGGGGACTGAGCCCTGGCTCCCCCGCCGCGGGTGCGGGAGGGCTCTCTCAGGAGGAGGGAAAGCGAAGTGGCTCCTGCAACCACGAGAGGGAACACCAGAGGCCAGCGGGAGGCCCGGCGGTCTCCGGCTCCCTCTGCCGGGGCCGCTGCAATCGCCGCCGCCGCCCCCGGCTCCCCGGGAAGGAGAAAGGCTGGAGGTGCGGCCGCTGGAAGAGGAGCGGGCCCTGGAGCCGTGGGCGGAGAGAAAAGCTGGTGTCGATGTTGGAAGCGCTGTTGGAGCCCCCGCGTGCAGCCGGGAGGAGGGAGCGCGGCTCCCCGGGGTGTCCGCTGTGAGCTGCGGGAGCTGCTGAGGGTGTGCGGGTGCCTCTCCATGGGAATCCCGCCCGTCGCCCTGAGAAAGCCTTGTGAGAGGTGCTGCTATGCTGTGCCTTTCACAGTGTATCTGATGCCTCTCCCCCGGACAGATAAACGGCCTTTCTTGTAACAACTATTCTCCTTTTAAATTCGAATGGACTCCTTCAAAAGAATAAGTTGTTTTTATCGTTTATTCTGTTTGTACAAAACACACCACATTTGCTGCTAGAGATAAAGCTATAGCAAAGGACAATGTGTAACAAAGATATCAAAGGGTTTCTCACAAAGCGATGCTCAATACACACTTCATGTTATTGATGTTAAGGAAAGAAATAGATGGCTGTTGTAGATCATCCATCTCCAGAGGGAAAAGGACTTTTCCCAGCAGTTTTTAATGTAAAATTTCATCCTGCACCCAAAAGTCCCAATTGGTTCTTCCAGCTGTGTTTCACTAACAATCCTAGGACAAAATAATAAACTCTTAAATAAATGATTGCCTTAACCTCACAATGTCAACCTTAATACGTCACCATTGCACTTCTGGCCGATTATGTAGATATCAGAAAAAATTAAATAGTTTGTAGATTGCTTTTCTTTTACTCTTTCCTTGCCCAGCAGTTTGGCAATATTTGCTTGGGATACCCTACAAATAATTATATGAAAGAAGAAAAACTAAATATTGCCTCAGCTTCCATAACAGTGTGAAGCTCATACTGTAGCTCAGGTAAATCTTCCTTTGAGGTCTTGTCCAGCCAAACTGTTATTTAACTCACTTGCTTTTATTTTTTAATAAAATTGTCTTTAAAATGTATGTGGTGCATTGGAGGGAACAAGGTGTACAAGGACAGAAAGTGCACTGTCAGCCAAATAAACAGCTACATGCAATAAATAAGTAATGAGAGGAAGCAGAAGGCCCTGAAAGATGAGGCCATAAAGATGCAGGAATGCCCAGGAGAGCAGTTTTGTAAAAGAGCAAACACTACAGCTTTGCTCCCAGGCAGCGACCCAAAGTGGGACATGGAAGAGAAAGCTACCACTGCTCAGGGTAGATGCAGTAAGACTCCAAACTCGGGTACAGAAACTTCCAGGGCTAGAAGTATTAATGCTTTACAGTCAGATGCTAATTGCAGGTCACAGGGGAAAGGAGAATGAGTTCCTACTTCCAATTACAAGTTCATGCAACTGTCCTCCAGGGGTTGGACAGTTTGCTATTTCAGTTCACTAAAAACCTAAGTAATTGCTCAGCAATGACTGAAGCCAATTCAGGGAAATCGGGAATTGTCCCTTCCCTTCCCTT
>WEIV01011022.1:4285-17138 GCA_013390005.1 Calyptomena viridis | reverse complement strand
CTTCCCTTCCCTTCCCTTCCCTTCCCTTCCCTTCCCTGCCACATGTCCAGCATTTGTTGGGAAGTGACACTGTCATGAAACAGTTAAATCCAAATTGGTACCATTATTCCCAAGTATTTCATTGATTTGTTACATAGCAAGGAACATTATTAACTGCCCAGATCACTGTGCCCTTGGCTTCACAGTTTTCCATTTGAAGAGGTGGAGACTAGGGGAGTTATTTTCAAATACAGGAGCTGTAAATTTGAGCTCTATTTGATTTTCAGCACATGCTGCTCTGGAGATTACTGGCCCTGCTCTGTTATGTTCACACTTAGATGGTCATTAACAGAGTTGTCCCCTTGGGGAGAGGGACGGGGGAAAGAGGCCTGAGGAATGATAGCTGAAATACTATCTGATGCTGGCTGTGGAAAGCCCATAAGAGGAATAAACCTATTTTACCATGAAGATGCAAAAGGGCCCATGGTATATTAATTTTTTATAACAAAAAGATAGAAACAGGTTGCAAGTTTAAATAATTTACTTAGAAGGCTTAACACACTCTCTTTTATCTGTAATTCATTCATTTTTCAAATACAGATGTTTCTGAGGAACAGACTTCTGCTGGCTCCTGAACAAGTTTGTAGTGGGTGTGGTTTTAAGGCTCAGTAGAAACTCCAGGTGATAAGGCGGCCCCTAATGCCAAGTCATCCCACCACTGCAGGATCAGGTGAACAGCAGGGAGAGAGAGAAGAAAGGTCCCATTTGTGAAGACTTCAGTAGGAAAATGCAGGGGTGAAGCCCATTAACAGACCCCTTAAAGCAGCTAAAGCCTTATAACGATATCCTTAGGAATTTATTCTCAAACCATCTGGAACTGCTATCATTCCTGGACTCCCATCTATCAGGATTTCTGGGACATTCTTTTATACTGTAGTTATTAGGTGAACAGCAAGCTTTGCTGTGCTTTAGTCATCCTGCTTGCTGGGGTTAAGCTGTGTATGAGGAAGAGAAACGCCTCCCAGACCTTTTCTGGCTACATAGTGCAGTATTGTATCTGATAATTATAATTAATACTATGCAAGCAACTGTGCTAAATAGAGAATAAGAACAGAAAATGTTTGGAATGCAAAAACTTTCAAAATACTTCACAACAGCAAACTGTCTATTTACAAGCAGTCCCATCTTTCAGAAATCTTCATCCAAGCATCAATGTTGGAAGCCTTTCTTTGCCAAGAATTCACTGTAGTTAGAGACTGAATCAGAAAACAGAATCTCCTGCTGCTTTAAACACCTTTCCCAACAAGAGTGAGCATCATAGGCATAACACTTAAGTGTATTTTTTAAGGCATTGCTGTCATTCTAGGAAGAGCAGCTTTGGAAATGCCACCACCTCGAGCCTCCCACCATATTGGGAACAGCATTAGTGAGAAACTGGCAGAGGAGAAATGTCTTAATCTCTGCTGAGTGGTATTGGAGTGTAACCACTCTCAAAGGTCTTTGTACCATGCAAGGTCTACTAATAAGAATTTAGATTTCAGTGTCTCATCTCTTACTACAGAACAACCTTTTTAAAAGACAGGTGTAAAAAGATAATTGTTTTAAAAACTCCACATTACAAAACCACCTGACAGATGGCAGCTGACAGCAAATGTGGCTATTTTGACCTAACTTAAATATCTGAAGAGCAAAGAGTAGTCTGAACTTGGAATGAATACTTAAATCACGCTTATATTATTTGCTAATGATTAGTTTTTGAGAGACGATTATATTAGCAGCTATTTTCCAACAGCTATATGACCTCATGGAACAAGCCCATATCCATCTGATTTTAGATTGCAAACATTACAATGTCAAACAGTGATGACTGTCAGTACAGTCCCTCTGTTAAAATTTCTTCACACAAAATACTCAGTCAGTAGCTCTGGGTGAGAGATCCACTTATAGAAACCATTCTCTGTTCAGAAACAGAATTCAAACTCAGTGGGTAAATAATTTGTTGCAGATAGCTTGGGTAGATCAACAGCAGCAGCCTGGATGTACCGTTGCTGTTCTCCTCTGTACCCACAAAAAAACACTTGTAAGGGTGAATGCTGCAGATCAACATAAAGGACAAGTAGGACATGAAGCATTTTCTTTATGGGAAATCTGAACTTGTTGCTTTTGTCAGCTGCTTCCAGTAGACAACATGAAGTTTTGGGCAGGAAACAGGAAGCTCTAATAGAACAAAGCTTTTCTAAAGGGCAAGTCAAGCAAACGCTCTCTGAAATTTCCAAAAGAACAAGCACACATTTTGGAGGCAAATCTGCTGTCCAACTGGATCTGTTTACCACCTGCCTTATCTCAGAGGTACAGCTGGAATAATAACAGGGATTTTGATGCTGGTGAATTGCGTAAATATGGTTTATTAAAACCCAGGTCAACTGGGGAAGGTGAAATACTTACTATAAGACACAGTAATGTCAGTATCAGGGACTGACACATAACAATTCCCTTGTTCCTGGCCATAAAGTGGCCATAAGGTGCCCAACCATGAGGACCGTTTGCAGAAGAAGTTCGGAATATGATTTGGTTTCACTCTGAGAAAGAGGATTGAGTGGCATATGGGAAAAAGGGGAATATGTATAACTTAGAGAAGCTGCAGATGGACAACCTAGTTTACATCTGTATCAGTGTCACTGTCACATTAGATGGCGGCCAAGATTTATTCTTCCAGAGCTTTCATAAGGACCTGAAGCTTCCAAGCAGGCTGGAGAACAAACTGCTGTGGGACTGGGTACGATATGGCGCTTTTCCTATTAAAGAAATGTGATTGGGCTATTGCTTCCTGTACCTCCTAACCCTGGTGATTTGAAACCTGTTTCATGCTGACCATGACTGGCTATGATCCCAGTGCACAGGACCTCGCTGTGAAGGTAACTGGCTACCCAGGAGGGATGATTAGTGACTCCCTAACCTCTCCAGAAAACCTGAAGCCTCCAGAAGCTTTGGCAGCAAGATGAAGTAGGTACTGATGAGTAGGAATCTTGCAACTAGCATCTCTGGTCCAACCCTGCCAGCCCTCAGAACACACTTGATTTCTGTACCTTTCAAGGAAGACTCATACTTTTCTACCAGTTCCTAAATAATTTTTTGGTTGTCACAAACTCACAAAGCAAATGGGTATTCACTGAAGCTGGGAACTTTTAACCAGAACTTTTCTCTTAACATTCATTCTGAATCCTTATCCACAAAAGTGAAATGTTAGGCTCATATTGGTTATTGCTTCATGTTAAGTAGAACAATTGGTTCTTCATGGAAGGGAAGCACTGGCACAGAGGTATCAGTCAAAATTCTAGTCCCTAAGCCACAACTGTGTTAGCACATGGGAACAAGAAGAATGTGTCAAAAGAATCAGTGTGCTTTTACCCTTCATTATACAGTAATAAAGAAGAATTTCTGAATCTGCATCTAACTTGCTTTTCTCCCTTTTGTCTCCCTGAAGCAGGGCAACAGAACACACACACACCGAGTTACATGAATCCAGTTTCTAAGACAAGAGAAAACTGATTATAATACTATGCTCTGTCAGCTCTCCAGAGATCTTAAAACAGCTTGTAATTGCTAATTCAGACTCAGAAACCCCAGTGAGATAAGCTGAAGCCAGTATTTTCAGTTTTAAATATGAGTAAACTGAGACAGAGTGAGATGCTATAGCTCACAGAGTCTTCAGGAACACATCTTAGAAATGTGGAATTGCTACATTAGAGCAGACTAGTTAATGAAGGTTCATCCCCCAGAACTCCAGACCAGTGTGCCCCTTAATGGGGTTGGTCACACATGGGCAGTTGCCACCACAAGATTAGTCAGAGGAAGGTGTAAAATTCCTCTGGCATAAATTCACATCATTCCCAGAACATACATTAATCACTTCTATTAAAAACACTGTCTCTCTCCTGCTTAATTGCACTAAAATCTTTGAGTCCTTTCTTCAGGATATATCAAAAGGACTAAAAAAAAAAGGAATTTTGGGGGCAGGGATGCTGGTGTTCAGGTTTCCTTTACCCATTAGAGAATTGTGATAGTCTATTAGTGATGTTGTAGTGAGAATGCAGCCCTCCTTCAAAGTCTTTAGAATTACAAAGGAGCTCTTTTTAATGGTTGGTTACATATTCATTTTAATGGAATTTCCCTTCTCCCCTCCTTAGCCAAGAAGGGGAATGTTTCAGATTACTGCTATCCCCTGCAGTTTCCTGTGTTCTCCCAGGGAGGCGAATGTGTCCAGAAGGCAAATGAAACTTGCTTTGCTTCTCTTTAAATATTTGAGTACCTGGGATTCCCTTCAAGGGTTTTTCATTTATCTGCCTCTCCTTCTGCGTATACATTTCAGCTGATCTAAGAAGCTCATCCTACTTTTCCATTGAAAATACTCATAGTCATGTATGTGATTTATCATGACAGTGCCGAACACAAGCACTTTTCCATGCTCAGTTGAAGACACCTTTGTGATCCGTCTTCTTCTCCTGGACCTCCATTGTCCAAGCTTTGCAGAGGTGTAATTTGTAGAAATTAATACCATGACTATGCAATCACTTCTCTGTTTTCTGGGATTGGATTATTCAGATTATGGTTTATCTCCAGTATAGCTGCAGAGGGAGTTGGGTCTGATACACTTCATATTATTGCTTGGGTGCAGAGGTGGAAAGCACAGACATACCACTTAAAGGTTTGCAAATCACAGCTGATCTGTGTTGTGTGGAGCCCTAGCTGTAAACGTGGTCAGATTCAAAGTACCTCAGTGCCTGTGCCACACTGGCAGGACAGGTGGGCTGTCAGGAATAGTGTGCAGGGGCAACTTCCAGAGCCACAAGCAGTGAGACTGAGTACAGCTGTGCACAGCAGCTCTGTGCAGGCTGGATCCGAGCTAATGCCGTGCAGAACCACATCCTGTGCACCTGCAGCTCAGTGCTTCTGGTTCCAGCACTTGTTTGTTCAAGTCATGGTGCAGACCTAGATCAAGCTGCAGATCCAGATCCAGGCTAGCACTGCGCTGGATTAATGAAGCCTCTCTCTGGAAGACTGGGGAATGCTAGTGTGACTGCAAGGGCCAGCCTAGATCTCATATGGCCAAATAGGCTTGGCAGAACTCTGCCCTACACTGGACACAGACATTGTGTGTATTATATTCTGCTCTCAGGTGCACCCAGTAGTATTTGTATAGACTTCTCATCTCGCAAGTTTACCCATTACCTTTGATAGTGGACATTTTACTACAGGATGTCTCTCCCATCTCTTATTCAACAGTATTTATATATATGGGAAAAACAAATAATGCAGCTGTGATTTGCAAATTTGCCAAAACCTGCAACTGCAGCAGTTCAGTATCCATATTTACATTCTCAGTTGAATACATTTTGCAAGAGATTCTAAAGATGAAGAACTGCCTAGGCATGACTTTATCAAACACAGCTTCATTCTTGGCTCATTTGTTGCCTCTCATGATTTACTTATTTACAAACAGATAAAATCAACAGAGTCAACCTAGAGCAGCACCTGTATTACATTTCCAAGAGGCCAGGGAATGTCCAGGCAGCATGCCAAGACTGAGTATGCTACCAGAGAGGCCATTTGATGCAGGGAAAAATGCACTGGTTTCTCTAGCAGGGGTGCTAAATTGATTAACTGTCATTTGTAATATATTTTATATGCTTTGGGCCTTTAATATTCAAGAGAAACAACACTTTGGAGAGAAATAACAGTAAATAATTGTTTGAACTAGCTGATTATGACTACCATTTCTCTACTTCTAGCTCTATTCCCAAGTCCTGGGTTGTGAGTTTTGCCCCATTGGTGTATATGGTTTCCTTCAAGCTGATCTACTAGAAAGCATATTTGAACACACATTTTGTTTCATTTGTTTCTCCAATATTAAGCCTCTTTGAGATTTTTGGCTTTTTGTACCTGCTTTTTTTGCCACAGCTTCTCTTTTTCTCTTCATTTTGGCTGAGATATAAAAACTGAGATTCTGGGCAACTTTGCTTATTGACGATCCATTTTTTGAAAGAACCAGAAAATAAGAGTTTTCTTCATGGAAAATTCTATTGGATGTTTTCATTTTTAATGCCTCTTCCATCTCTTTCTTAAAAATCTGTACTGCCCTTTTTATTTATTCTAGTTCTCCATATCTCTTTTCTTCCTCATATTCTTCTTTACTTTTCTGTCCTCTAACCCTTCATTTCCTCTTTCTTTCCATATTCTGTCCACTGTGGAGCAGAAGCTCCTGTTCTCTTCAGTCCTGCAGGGTTTTTCTCTTGCCATACTTTGCATGAAAAGCCTTCCACCTTTAAAATGGCTTAGAGTAAAAAAGTATACCTTTAGAGTAAAAAAGTATACCTTGGCATTAGCCATAATATTTAAATATAACATGGGATTCTGAGTGTTATGCTTCAATTTAACTATTCTCTGTGCTGCCTCCTCTTTCTTCATGTCATTCTCCAGTATTGTCCTAAATTTCTGGAAAAGCCATGAAGACACATGTTTTATTCAGAAATCCCACTTGAGAGGTCAAGCCAATGTCATGGTTTGCTGATGCTTTTAGGAAGTTTCAAGGTGGTTATTAGCTGATTAATAATCACAGGAGTAAGAATAATCTCCCTAGTCAAATCACTGCCCTGCCAGTAGCATCTGACAGGCTGGGAAACCCATTTGAATGCAGACGTATGTACCCAGATTCACAAAACAGGGCATTTCAGGAGGGGTATTTAAAATGAAAACTATATTTCAGCAAATAAAATTTACATCAGTAACATGTATGTCTATAACTTTCCATCATACAAATCATACAAGATCTTCTGTATGAATGCAGGGACTTCTCTGGTAGTCAGAAATACGACTGAGTTTCACTCTTCAATCTATAAAACAAGGCACAGCTTTACCATTTTTGAGCTTGTATCCTACAGAGAATTTACACTGTACTACAGCTATGGATTGTAAATCTCTGACCTGACATGGTAGTGAGCAATACTTGTTTGCTCCTTTCTTGCTACAACCATTAGAGAAGCACTTTCTCTTGATCAGAGGCCACAAAATTAATTCCTATGGATCTCAGGCTAGCTGGTGGGTTAGTTAGTCTCTTTGCTTTATGTCAGCAAAAGAACTGTACAGAATGAATAAAAAGAGACCAGGAACATGCAGAACAGTGCAATTATTTCAAATTCATATTTTTACCAGCTGTTAATCATGCCAGCAGTTTCATCTCACTCTGCTTCATGTGCTGAGCCTCCTCATTTCCTTTAATCATTAATTAGAGCACTTGTCAAGCAAAAAGATTCTCACAAAGTCCAAGACTCCTCTGAATTTAGTGATTGTCAGCCCTGTCAGCCTTTCAGCTAAGTTTCAGCTAGTTTCAGCTACTCCATTCACGGTAAACCAGTTTGTTACCATATTGATCCTTGCTGGTTATATAGTGGGATAGCCACTTTCCTGACACATACTAGTGCCAAAGGGACACTTGCACCAAATACATGCCATGAAATAATTGCCCAAAAGAGCAATAGCAAGAACCAGGGAGGAGGAGACAAAAATGTGCAGAGTTTAGGATTTATTAAGATACCCTGTTCCACATGTTGGTTTCTGCTCCCCCTCTCAGTTTTTCCCAAATATAGATGTTCCTTCCCACTCACATAAATTGTAAATCTGAAATCCCAGACTGAATTTAGTTGTGTTATCTAGTGGAAACACACCAAGCTGAGCATCAGTATACATACACAGACTTCTGTAAATGTCTTGATTTTTTTGCATAGTGAAGCCATAAGTCTTGTTTGGTAATCTAAACTTGGTAAGGGGAAATCTAGACAAAACAGTAATTGAAACACATGTACAATGGTGAAATATGAAAGAGAACTGTTACAATTTCTTTTGCCTAGAGGTATTAGTAAAAAACAAAACCAAAACAAACAAACAAAACAAAAGAACAGCATCCCAAGTTAAATTTCTTATGTTGTAGGACAGTTGCAGCAAATTTTGAGGAAAGGTCATCCCAGGATGGAATATACTAACTGCTTTCTCTAAATTTAAAAGTACAATGAACAGAGGATCCTATGTTTTCTGCTGAGAGAGACTAGTGTTTCTGTTTTCATACAATAGACATTTGGAAAAGTCCCTTTAAATCCATAATCCACTCTCTTGGTAGTAAAAAACCAAATTATTTTCATTTAGAATCATATAATCATTTAGGTTGGAAAACACCTCTAAGGTCATCGAGTCCATCCATTAACCCAGCACTGCCAAGCCCACCACTAAACCAAGTCCCTAAATGCCACAACCACATGTCTTTTAAATACCTCCAGGGATAGCGACTCAATCACTTCCCTGAGCAGCCTGTTACAATGATTGACAACCCTTTTGGTGAAGAAATTTTCCCTAATATCTAATATAAACCTTCCCTGGAACAAACTGAGACTACTTCCTCTCTTCCTACCTCTTGTTACTTGGGAAAAGAGTGACCTCCACCTCACTATAACCTCCTTTCAGGTGCAAGAAATTTGCTTGCAAGTACTTAAGTACCCTGCCTATTATTTTTTGTTTGAAATTAGATTTCAAGTTCCTTCAGACAGGAATCCCGTATGTGTTTTGCAGTGTAGAGGTCTCTAGAATACACTCAGGTGACTTAAAAAACATATTTAAAAGAAGAAAACATAATACGGCAATGATTCTGAATTTCCTGGATCTTCATTATTGCACATCTCCACCAGCTTTTACTTCTCATACAAAGGATTCTTGGTTAGATTTGGGATTAGAGATTGCAGGTGGGTGAACTGTGAGGAGAGGCTATAAACATGTTTTTATTATATTTAAGTTATACAAACCTGCTATCAGCCATGCAAGGAAAGACAAATGTCTCCACCAACTAATTGATCAGAAGAATGTTTTCATCACAGGCATCACTTAAGAACTGAAATTATTAGCTCAGGTTGCTTTTTATAGTGTTTCTTAAGTACTTAAAGATCCCTTTGTCTTGTGAAAAATACCAGCTCTTTGCATAGTCCAATGCTTCTGTCTTCCTCAGACACCTGATTTTGCTATTGCTAGGACACTTTATAGTTCTTTCTGCTTTTACATGGGGCTTTATTCTACGCATTTGCTGTAAATCTATGTTATAGAAACAAATGTGGATTCAGCCACAGAGTTTAATGTTGCCCTGTTAACTCATTACACCTATCTGAGCTACCTGGGCACAGATGGTGCTCATGGCTACAGTACCCGAGTGTTCAGGCAGATAACTCCACAACAGCTTTATTTAAGAGTAAATAGAGTAAATCAGATAATCATGCAGTTATGAGTTATGAGTCTCTCTCAAATGTGCTCAGAATTCACACTGGCTGTGCCACTCAGTGGATTATTTTTGCCAGAGGTCATTTTCCAGGTGACACAGGACAGCAAAGAAGCACAAAGAATTTACGAGAAATCACTGCATTCTTGGTCTCTGGGCAATGACAACAGCAGAACAAACCGACCTTATCTATCACTGAAGAACACTCCTCATAAATACAAGCAATGCAGGAAAGCAGCTGATATTGCAGCTTCTTTGGTAAAACTCTGTGACTCAGTGTGTGATACAGGATGCTCACGGTGTAACTTTGCTACAGAACTCCAGGATTTATAGTGGTTCAAACTATGTGAAAACACTGCCAAACACTGCAACTTGGCAGAATTGGAAGAGTAGAAACTGTGGATAAATACAAGACAGTGTATTTACTTGTTCCAGCTACTTTGTTAGAGCTTGGATATGTATTTGCCAATTAGCTGAGAGAGCTGGGGAGGTGGATTAAAGAAAGCTCTTGTGTGCACGTGTGTGTCTGTGTGCATTTCCATTTTTCCATGTTCATGTGTGCATATACATCTGTAACCTTATTTATCTAGTAAAGTGTGTGGACAGTTAGGCAGACTTAATGGTTGTAGTGGATGTAGAAGAGGAGGAGGAATGGAAGAGGAGTGGATTCAGGGATTGAAGGGCAAAACATGACAAATATTTACATATTTTCTGTTTTGAAACCACATGAAAGATAATCCAAAGGCAGTTAGGGTAATAAAATTCTCACGCTAATGTCGTTACCATTAATTAAACTTGATGATATGCATACACTGTGCCTCTCAAAATCATAGTGACATCCTTCATAGTATTGCTTTCTAAGATCTGATGCCATTGTAATAAGACCTTATATGAAACTCCATTATTACTATGGCTAAGAAGAGAAAAATCTAATAGATGTCTGAATGATAAACATGTAATGCAATAAATCGTACTATGCTGTGCTGTTCTATGTCTACTAGGAACTGGAAAAAGCAACATCTACTTTGGTTTGGGCTTATTTTTCATCTGTGGTCTGAATTGGTTCTTCTCCAGCACTGGAAACCACTGCACAGGAACAGTGTGTTGCTCATATCCTGAAGAGTCCCACCTAGTCAGCATTTCTTTGGACTCTGTTTTTAGGATTTGTTGTCAGTGTGACTTGCTGTCTTCACTGGCTCATGTTGCCCTTTCCAAGGTGAGCCTTAAGCAGCCTGATGCACTTGTTCTGTCCCACTAGAATCACTACTTGCTAACAAGAACATGCCTCCAGTATGACGCTGTGAAAAGACATGGTCTTCAGAGAAAGGTAGGTGAGACAGCAGGACAAGTGCTTTATTACAAACAGTATGTTTTAAATTTTTTATTGTCACTTTATTAAAAATCTTCTGAGCACCTGGATAGATTTGACTTGCCAGTTTTATTAAGAAACTCTCATATTTGATATTGCATGGGTGGAACTATGATGCAGTACTACCTTACTCTAACAGCTCAACAAAGATCCTTGAGCATGTAATATGTTGTGAATTTGCTGTAACAGAAGAAAATATTTCTGGTTACTTCTAGGGGAGGGGATTTCTCTTTACTGTGATTCCCCAAGTTTTGCCATGAAAATCAAGTCATAGGCAGCGGCAGTCAATAGGAAGTCAAAGCTGACTGAACACTCCAATATATGATGCCTTCTATTCAGTCTTCAGTGTTTCCACAGCTTTCAGTATTCAGATATTCAACTATAAAAGCCTTCCCCAATTTGACACAGAGCCCTTGATGCATCGCTAACTAGGGAGGATGATTAGATGAACCAGGCACACAACATGGTTACACTAAGGGTAGTCTCTGTGGCAAACCTTGCAAAAGCAAAGGATAAACTCCCACTGGAATATGCAAAGAAGCAATAACCATATGGGGATTGTGATGTTGAATGTACCGGATAAATCAAGAAAAATATATCTCAGGGTAAGTCACCATATGGCAGGCACCAGCAAGGCTTAGACATTCTCTTCAGCTTAGGCTGTGTGTTTCTTACACAGGTCATAAGAAAAAAAATGCTAATACCAGGAAAAAAATGTGAAAGATCAAAGTCTGCACATGAGTTAAAAGCATCTCAACATGTGGGCAGAGCACGTAATCCATGGAGCAAAACGAGCAGTGTAATGTATTGCCAGCTGACACTTCCAACACCTGGTTGCACACAAGGGTACAGCCACCGCAGTTCCCTCAGCCTGCAGCCTTGTCTTCTGACCACCAGAATTTGTGTTATAAAGAAAAGAGTAATCAGACCTTATATTGCAAGATAAACAGTCATCACATGAGGAAACAATTAGAATTTCTCTTTGCCCAAATCTTATACCATGGTGATTGCACTTTAAACGTACTAAAAATTAAACTGTTATTTCCTCTCTCTCCCCCACCCTGCATCTCTTCTCAGGAATTGTGTCCTGACTCTTTATCTTCCATCCAGGACCACTCAACAGGTCATGCATTCTTTAGAGAATGTTTCCCTTCAGTGGAAGCATCTGAGAGTAGTCCTTGCTAACAGCAATATAACTGATTTGACAGAGGAACAGATGTGTGACAGCATCTATGCTAGGAATAGTTTCCTTCATTTCTGGAGGCAGTTCATAACATTCACACACTGGTCAAATTTGTTTTGTAATGTACTGGTCTATCATTCAGTGAAAGTGAGTTAGCAATTTCCAAGGTAATTCTCCTATTTTCCTGCCAACAGCTCTGACAGGAGCCCCTGAGGAAATAACCATTAAGCAAACATCTGTGTACACCCTATCTGTCAACATCTTAACATCTCCAGAAGTGGGGGCTGACACGAAGGACCTGCCAGCTTTACCAGAGCCCAAATTCTCAGACAGCTGAGATTAGCAGAAACTCTGACTCAACAGTGATAAAGATCCAGAGAGATCCTGAACTGCACAGAGTAGCAAAATTGCTGTTTTCCTAAATGTATTTTGTTCGCCTTGATACAATATATGTCAAATTTTACAATAAAAATCTCCCTTGAGAATCTGCTGCAGGATTAGCATTGTCATCTGTCTAGTGATGATACATCGTACTGCCAACTTGTCAAAATGATTAAGTGAACTAAACCACTAAATTTTTAGCACTTTTATGGGCTAAATTAAATGCATAGAGAGTCCTTTCCATTTGTCAGCATCTGCTATGTTTTAGTAATTTGGCTCTTATGGTGGAGGAAAAAGGAAAAACACAATGAGAAGAAAGAGAGGTAAGGAAAATCATTAATCTTGGGAAAAATAAGACTGCGATCTGCCCATCAACCTTAAGATTAAAATCACTCAAAAAGCAATGGGCAATTTTATTTTCACTTAAGAAGAAAGCGTTAAAGCAACTTACTACTTCACATTCTCAGAAGCACAATCTACAAGACACCTGTTGCCTAATAGTTTCTAGCATATTTTCAGGGGAACAGAATATGTTAGTTATCTTCCTTGCCATAAAATGGGCCAGTCAACACTTCCAAACTACGCCTGAAATACACCTTAGCATAGTACCTAGCAGAAAATATTTTCTTGG
>WEIV01011014.1:298868-341236 GCA_013390005.1 Calyptomena viridis | reverse complement strand
CCCGCCCGAGCGCCCCCTTCCCCCCCACACACGGGAGAGGAGGGCGTGGTCGCGGTTGCCGCGGTAACTAGCCCCGCCCCCTCCGCGGCGCGGGAGGCGGGAGTTGCCGTGGCAACGACAACACCCACCCACACCCACCTCCCCCCGCGCCCTCGGCGGCTTTCCCAGAGAATCCCCCCGGCATTCCCGGCACGGCGCTGGAAGCGATGGGCCGTACCCTCAGGCACGAGGCCGAGCTACCCCGTCACAGCGTGTCCAGAGGGGAGACACCGGGAATAACCCCGAGTACTGGGAAGGACCAGCTGGGGAGCGGCGCTGCGGTGAAGGATCTGGGAATCCCGGGAGACAACCAGCTGTCCCTGACCAGCAGTGTCCTGGGGAGCGTCCGGACTAGAGCATTTCCAGCAGGTCAGGGAGGGGATCCTGCCCCTCTGCCCAGCCCTGGGAGGCACATCTGCAGGGCTGGGTCCAGCTGTGGGGTCCTCAGCACTGCAGGGACATGGAGCTGCTGGAGATGCCGAAGGGCTGGAGCATCTCTGTGCCCAGGAAAGGCTGAGGGAGCTGGGGCTGTTCAGCTCCAGAGGAGACCCTGAGGGGGCAGAGCATGGACCAGGCTCTGCTCGGGGGGGCCCAGCGATGGCACCAGAGGAACGGGCAGGAACTGAGGCCCGGGAAGTTCCCCCTGGACATGAGGAAGAACTTCTTGCCTGGGCAGTGACCCAGCACTGAGCAGGTTGGACAGAGAGGGGCGGAGTCTCCTCCCTGGGGATATTCCAGAACAATGGACAATCGTGTGCCGTGTGCTCTGGGATGGCCCTGCTGGAGCAGGAGGTGGCACCACATGGGACACTGCGGTCCCTTCCAGCCTGACCCGCCCTGGGATCTGTGAGGCAGGACCCGAGGTGGCCAAGGAGCAGCTCAGCTGCACCCGTCACACCCCCCCTGCCACCACCGTCACCCTCAGTTCTGCACAAGCCCCTGGGCTTGTCCCCACCGCGGTGCCGGGTGTTTCAGATCTCCGGGCCGCCTGCAGAAATGCCAGGAAAGGAGGGTTTTCCTGCTTTCAGCCGTTTCCCTGCACAGCAGGAACGTGGCTGGAATGCTGCCGAGCACCTTGCCAGTGACACTTTGTCAGCTACAGTACCCCAGGGAGCCGAATTTTCCTTAGGAATTCCTTAATACCTCGCTCCCATGAAAACAGGCACATCTGTTCCCTGATTACCATCCCCACTCCAGCCCTGGAGCCCAGGGAAGCAACAGAGGCTGTGAAGTATTTGGGGCTTTGGCACTTGTTTTTCCTGGCAGTTGGATGAGCTGAACTCGTTCAGAAACAGGACAAATGAATCAGGCGGGTGAAATCATCCTTCTGAGCAGCAGTGAACCATTGGAGCAGCCCAGGCATCCCAAATACACTCTGGGATCACAGGGGCAAAAACAAGCTGTTGGTACAACCAAAATCCACTCAGCAGTGGCTGAATTCCACTCTCTAACAAAAAAGCTCTAAAAAGACAGGCCAAATTGTGCCTGGTGAGGATTATTGTGCCATGAGTGTCGTGAGGGATGGGGTCATTTGGGGGAGCTGGGGGCTGCTATAGGTGACAGATTTTGTACATTTTGTACATTACATTTGGATTTTGTCCAAGAATCCGTTTGTAGCCTTGCTTTTTTTTTTCCATTCTGCTTTTAAAAATAACAGTTCTTATGTAAGAGGCCATTCTAACACTGAGGACAAAATTCAGTGAGCTAGAAAAACACAAATCCTTAAACACACCCTCCAGTCTATGCACACACCAAAACCCTCTTGTGAGCTACTCAGACCTCTGAAATGGCAAATTTTGTAACTTTTTGTAGTGATTTTCAGTGCAATCACAACAGTTCTGCTAGAAAGGGAAATTCTCCCTCTTCCCCCTTCATGCTTCCCCCACCCCTTTCGCATCTGGAATTAAATCCTGTGGAGTCCCCAAGTGCCAAAGCTGGCACTGGGGCATAAACTTACGGTTTTGGCAGCAAATAAACTCTTTCTCCTCATCTGCTTTGAAAATGGAGTTTATTTTTTCCAGGCTTCACCTGACTGGCAAAACCAAGGGTCACCAGCATGGAAACAGTCAGCAGCTCTGCCTTAAAGAACACTAATTAATGAAAGGATATATTTGACCTCATGGCTAAGACATAAAATAATCCCAGCTAAGGTAAGGGTTAAGGAGAAACAGATCCATGCTGAAGGAAGGCTTCCAGCACCATGGCTGAGGCAGCAGGAGAAAAAGTGAAGGATTTGAAGCTGGTCACCTGTTGCTACTTTCTCAAAAAACATCTCAGAACAGATCCTTTTATGGAGGCAAAGCCCACCATTGACATACAGGCAGAGACATACAGGCAGAAGGAAATAAAAAAAAACCAACAATTCACATTTTTGGCTCAGTGTGCTGGTCATCCTTTCCATAAAATTTGGTTGGTTTGAAAATGAAAACCATTGGAAGATACTGAAGTATTTTGTTACGAATTTCCCAAAACAGAATTAAAGCCATCAATGGCGTTTCAAATAAAAAAGGACAAATCTCAAACTTCTTTTCTGACTTGGGTGACTAACACCCTTCGGCACTTACAGCTGGTATTTGGCTCCATTTCTAACAGGAACAGTGCAAAAGTAGCTCTAAAGTGGCAAAGAAAAGCCAAAATATGGCTTGATGAAACAATTAGCAAGAAAACTCCCTCTGTGGAGTAGGACCTGGTCAACTTTTCACCAACCTCAACTTCTTTTAGGCCTCAGCAGCCCCATGTCTAAATTACAATTTTTGGGGGGAGTTATTTTAGTTTCAAACCCAACAGGAACAGTATTTGGTAGTGCCTCTAAAAATGGAGGGGAACATTTACAACCAGGCAGGGCAGTTATGTGAACCTTTAATTACAGTCCCATCATTCCTGACAACTCCAGTTGCTTTTCTCCCTTTTGGTTTAACTTTCTCCATCATAACTGGCTTCTGGACTATCAGGTTTTTTTTAATGTTATGTGGGTTTAATCAGACTCAAACCAGTCTGAGTGTGAAAATTAAACAGCACTAAATACAGATAACACTACTGTAGAAGAATAAAATTGCAGAACATTAGCAATAAGAAAACATAAGTATCTTGTTCTTAACAACAGAGAAAATGGGATCTGCAGGAGGGACCTCTCTGAACAGAGGTGGATATGAGCCCACAGCCCTGGCATCCAGGAAAGATCCTAGGCTTTGGCAGTGGGAGAATGACCTGTCTCTTTTTGTACAAGCAGGGGGATATGAGCAAGTGAGGGAAAGAGTGGCTGTCTGGTTACACTCGTGTTTACAGGCTGCAACTCCACAAACAGCCTAAATGTCAGTAACATGCTCCAATTTACAGACCAGAGGTTGTGCTAAGGGTTGAACCTTGCAGCTGGCAGCCAGCTGGGAATACAGACTCACTTTTTGCCTGTTTCCTCCATGGAATGTGCATCCTTTCCGTAAAAGGCTCTGCATTCTCATTTATCCATCAGTTATCCTTGTTTTTAAACACTACTGGTATTCACACTCCAAACCCTGTAGATGCAAGCACTAGAAAATAAATTGCTGTGAGTCCTGCAAAAGTGCTGCAAGTGCAGGAAAACAATATTCAAGAAAACAACACTTAAAAAAAATGTTGAAGTCTGGGGGAATATGTTACTAAAACTTCTCAGCACTCAAAACACCACCCCCCAAAGTGATCCCTCTCCAAACCAACAACTCAGAACTGCTTAAGGAAGCTTTGCCTAACACAGGAGAACATCACCACAGGTCCCATTCCCACTCCACCACATCTGTGCCTCTGCTGTTCTACTCTGCAACAGGGCTTTTAAACATCTGCAGGATCGTCTTTTGCTTGTTCTTAGGCAGCGAACAAATCTCATTTGTGTCACTGGTGTTAACCACACAATTCAGGACCTTTCCCTCCTTGATGCTGGGGGGTTTCACCCGGACCCTGGCAGGGGACTGCCAGTTTTCATTGCAGGAACCTTTCCGAGTCTTGTGGTGATTGGGTTCAGGCTGTTTTTTTGATCCCCTGGAGTCTTTTGCCATATTGGAGGCTCCTTTCCTGGCACAAGAGTCTTTCCCAGGGCGAGTTGGTTTGGCACGAAGAAGGTACTCGTCTGGAGAGCCCTTCTGCCTGTTAAGTGTCCTTTCCTCCTTGTTGAGCAACTCCTGTAGCTGCAGAGCCAGAAGCCTGTCCTGCTCCTCCTGCCTGCGCCTCTCGTAGAACTCCTGCTCAAAGGCTCTCTGTGTCTGCAAGCTGAAATCATTCATCTGCTCCCCCTGGGCTTCTACACTGTCTGAGAAGGTTCTTCTCCTCTTATCCAGCACCCCCGAGTCAATCACAGTGTCAGCTGGGGCCTCCAGCAGCTTCCTTTTGGGAGTGTCCATAGTGTTCTGTGGCCTCTCTGGTTTCTCCTCATCCCCCTTCCCCAGATCACACATCACGGGGCTCGCTCCTGACTGACCAGAGGCACCAGTTCCAGCATACTTTTCAAGGTTTATGTTTTCTGCATGTGTTAAACTGCCACTGTCTGACTCAACTCCATTGTCTTCTCCTTTGGATGTACAAAGAGCTCTTGTGGACCCTTCCTCTTCTGTGGCTCCATGAAGTGCATCTGGAACTCCATCTCCTAAACAGTTTGGTCCTGGTGTTTTTTCCTGCTTGACAGTGGTGGTTTCACCTGGAGGTGAGGCACTGAAGTAGTTCATGCACGATTCCAAAAATGAATCCTTAGCACTGGAACTTTTATTTACACTGGTCAGCTGTGGAGACAGGGTTGGCATTTCCTCTTGCTCCTCCTGCAAGGCAGAACTGCTGTCTTTGTTGCTCTTGTTCTCCTGAAGAAAAGGGAGAGACCACTAATAAAGTGAGAAGGATTGGAATGGAACAGGCAAGAGGAAAAGATCCCACAATTACCAACACTGAGATTGGTAACAAAATGATTCCAGTTACCACTGAGCCAGAGTCGCTCCTGCTTCTTCCTGTGGTGCCACACAGTGATGCTGATCCCAACGTACCACGATTCTTTGGGGACAGATACCTTAAAAGGAAAAAGTACACCCTTTCAAACACTTTTTCTTTGAATTGTCAGCCCTTTGCTTTAATCAAGATCCTCAGGTTCTAACTGACACACAAAAACAACAAGAAGGGCAAATGTTTCCCTTCTCCTCCTACAAGAAGATGTTTGAACCTCCAACACTTCACATTTGTCCCCGATTATCCAGGCAAGTTGGCCTATAGGATTCCAAGGAAGCAAATGGAGCAGAGGGACACTACACGAAGGAACATAATTAAAGCAGAAACACTTGAATCCCTTACTTGTGAATGTCTCCAGAGTTGCCTGGTTTGCTCTTTGCCTTGCCCAGGTGTGCAGGGGGTGTCTGAGGTGAGAGGCTGTGTGCTGGTGATGGGCTGCTGAGCACGTGTCCCTCGGGGTCCTCGTTCTTCCACAGCAAGAAAAACAATGTTAAATAAAAAAAAAACCACCACACAAACTACAGAAAACCCAGAGAACTGCTCTGGTTTTGCTGCAGAATTACTTTTGCCCAAAGAATTCTAGAACTGGAAGTAATGGATAGTTATGGAGAAGAAACGTGACATATTCCATACACTTTCCTGGGTCTAGCATTGACAGGCAGGAGGTTTGGCTCAAATAAGTACACAGGTTTCATCACTGGGTAGCAAAAACCCAACTAACCCAAACAATTTAATAAAACCAGAAGAAAACCCCAAAAGATAAGGTACATTTTCACTGTAAGTTCCTTTTTTTTTTCCAGTACAGGTTACAGACGTTAACTTCTTCCAAAGAATGATTTTTAAAATCATAGGGAAAGGAAGAAAACCAATGTTTTAAAATGCTCCACAAAACATCATGGAAACATGCAGCACACGTGCTGGATATTGGATTACACATGCAGAAATGTCTGGGGGATTTCATCCTCCTGCCAGTTTTCACAACCAAGGCTCTACAGTACTGTGGGCTGACAACAGCTTCCAACCACAACTGAAACTAATGTAAATTATTCCAAATTTTAACTTTTTCTCTGAGAAAGCTGCTTGCAGTGGACCAATGTTTCCTGCTGTGCCCCTCAATCCCAACTCACCAGGCTGTTACTGAGCTGCCAGGCCAACTCTTCATCTTGTTTCAGCTGCTCCTCCATGTCCCTCCGTCTCTGCTCCGCCAACCTCTGCTCCTCCTGCTCCTCTGCCAGCAGCCTTTGGATGAATTCCTCACTGGCCTTGTTCTCCTCCTGCTCATGGGCTCGTCTTTCTGCCTCCACCTAAAACACAGGTGGTGAAAAACCCACCTGGTGACTCCTGCAGGGCCACACTTTGCACCAGAACCTCCGAGCTGATGCTCCTTGTTTGTGAACCCTGTGCTGTTCACAAGAAACAGAGCCAGGATGTAATGACTCAAAAACAAGAGGCAAGAACCACTCTGACACTGTGTGTGCAGCCTGGGGGTTTTGTAACTTCAACTCCACTCCTCACCTTTGCAAACTGTTAGTAACAAAAACCAAGATCTCCAAATATGTGGGCCTACAGAAAAGCTGGGATTAAGATCCTAAGGGTGGATGCCAGCTATTCCACAGCATTTGCTCAACCTGCTTGGCTCATTAGATACCTCAAGGACAGACCATCCCTCTTCTAGAAGAGTCCTGCTCTCTTGAAACACAAGAGACCCAAAGCAACAGGCCAAGAATTTTACATCTGCCTTCCTTACAGAAAATATCCACTGACAATTAGTTACCAGCAACTCCATGAGAACACCAAAATACTTCAAAGAATGTATAAAGCTTTCTTTACTGGGTAAGGGAATTCGGGAATTCCTGCCAGTCCTTGGCTTCGCATACTCCCCTTGTTCCTGTAACCACCAGCAAGGGTTGGTGGAAAGGGAAAGGGAAAGAAGCCAGGGAAAGGAGCATTCCCATATATTTTGAAGCTGTGTCTGAATTGGAAGAAGAATCCTTAAATAGGCAAAGTTGAGACTTTTCAAAATATTTCCTGATTTTCAAATGAGCACAGGTAACAGAATGAGCAAAGAAGAAAGAAAATTCTGTATTTTCATTAATGAAGCTCACCTAACTGTGGTCTGTTACTTGGAGGGAAATCAAGAAGGCAAGTATAAAACCAAACATTTCCAGGTTTTTACATTTGCTACTTTTATGTGCATTGACTGAGAAGTGAAGTAGGAGGTGTAGATCAAGAAAACTTGAGAAATGTCACCTCGTGTCAAACACAAGGAAATCTCTCCTCTCCCATAAATTTAATTCATGCTTCAGGAGTGACCAGCGTGTTCTTGCAGTTGCAATGTCCTTTTGGACAGTCTTTATCACTAAATAACATAACAGCTGTTTGTGGGAACAATTCTAGTAAGTGGATACGAAGCATTTAAACTTTAAAATGTATTTTTAGACTTACTTTGCTAATCTCTGCTTCATATTCCTGCCTCAGCTCCCCAGGCTTGCTCAGCTGGTGCTGTGGCTTGGGGACACAGACTAATCAAGAGGAAAAAACCAAAGTGAGGAACAAAGCAACACCATGACAGTCAACAACAAAAGATTTTAACAGATAACGTCCATACCCTGTCATGGGAATGATTTTACTTATATCAAATGCTGTGATAAAAAGAATAAAAGCACTTTGTGTTACAAAGGAATAAAATTTACACAGGGAAAAAGCACAGTGGTAGGGAATGGCAGAATAGGCTGTGTTTTCCACGTGCTGTATATAAAGCAAATACGATGGAACAGGCTGCCCCATCCCTGGAAGTGCCCAAGGCCAGGTTGGATGGGGCTTGGAGCAACCTGGGATAGTGGAAGGTGTCCCTGCCCATGGCAGGGGGGTGGAGTGAGATGAGCTTTAAAGGTCCCTCCCAACCCAAACCATTCCATGATTCATTCTCTGTTGGTACACTTGACCATAACTCGTGTCTTTCACCGCTGTGGTTAAAAAGATCTCATAGTACTGCATGTGTAACAAGGTGCCTCAGAGCCCACCTACCAATGAGCCTGCCCCCAGAAAGCTTGCAACATAATAAACCCCAAAATGTTTCTTCAAAAAGTTAATCTCATTTCACTTCCTTCTCTCCGTACCACAATTTTGGGCTCAGAGGCTTTTGCACTGACCGAACACCTGCAATCTCTAAGCAAACTAATTGAAAGAGTAAAAAAAACCTTTAACCACTTCACTTGACAGTGATAAAGAAACACACCTGCACTCCCAAACACAGGGTACAGCTGAAAACAGCAAGGCCAGGCAGCCTCACACCAACGCTTTGTGCCAAAGGCATGAACCAAGACCACACAGTATCATTTTTACCCTCTGTACTGCAAAGGGAAAAGGCACTGCCCACCTCTTCCCTGCCCTTCTCAAGAGAGCTCTGCCCCTGGCTTGCCCAGCAGGAACACACCTGCCTACCCACAGCTCGTTTCCCAGCATCCAAAGTCCACCCACGGGAATTGCTGTGGCAAAGCAGAGACGTCCCAGGACAAGCGACATTTCACTTACTTTCCTCGTCCAAATCCTGCCCGTTAATCCTGCGCTCGCATTCCTCGGGGTAATTCTTCTGAATCTTCTCCCAGAGCTCCCAGTTGATCAGGGTATTCCTGCGGGTGTTGTATCGTGCCCAAGAAGAGACTCGACGCCGGCAAAAAGGGCAACAAAGACTGGCCTTTTCCACCGTCAGCTGGAAGCAGGAATTGCAGAGGGTATGGCTGCACGGCAGCGTGACGGGCTCCACGAAAATCTCCATGCAAATCTGGCAGAGGCAGTCGGACAAGGAAAGCGGGGCCTTGGATTTCTTCGACATGCTGACTCCAGCTACAGGAACCAGACTAGGACAACATCAGGACCTGAAAGCAAAATCAAATATTTATGTTCCTTGCGGGAAGTAAAATAAAGGAAAACAGAAAGTGTTTTACAGCTACTTCAAGAAAACGTGAGTGGGTTTAGAAGCCTGTCCAAGTGGTTGCCTTTGCTCAGGGCCTGAGAGATTCTCAAGGAAAACGCAGGTCCTTCCAGAGTTCACGGAAAAACTGTAGCAGGTTTTCCTACTGAAGTTTCTTGTAAGTTGTAACCGGTGCTTTTGGGACAGCAGGAGGTGATAAGGAGAGGGGGAAGGAAAGTGAGAGTTCTTGCAGCCACTTCTATTACTCTTCTTCTACTCTTCATCTGCAACAAGCCAGGCTGGATACACCATCCCTGTTAACTTAACCTTCTATTTTCTCATTTTTTCAGGATATCCATGTCCTTCAAAAGTTGCTTTTGGCACAGACTTGCTTCCAGCACATCCTGAAGGTGACATACAACACCAGAGCAAAGCAGCTTCTTCCTCGTTCATTTGCTTGCTTCAGCTGGGACTAAAAAGCCACAATACTTTTTTCTTACGATAAATGAACAATTAAGACTTCAACACCTTCTCGTATGACTTGAAACAGCAGGGATCTCACAGGATTCTTCCACTTGGCCTAGCAATAACGTGCGAGAGGAAAAAAAAAAAGGCAAGTACAGCAAAAAGAATAAAAACACCGATTTATAAGTTACAACATTCTTAAAGCTTCAGAGACAGGAGGTCCTTGAGAGAACGGCTGCGATTCCTCACACAGAACTCGCCACGGAGACAAACACGCTTTAAGGCGAGCTTTATTCCTTCCGCTATTTTTATTGATAAAAAGTAACCCCGGGGGCCTTGGGCGCCCAGAGATAAGGGGGGTCCCCACACGCCCCGGCCCCTCTAGCCCCGGCCCCTCAGGGACCCCAGCGAGGACTCGGCACCCACCGCTCCCAGGTCCCGGGAAAGGCCGCGGCTCCGCAATGGCGGCCGCGCTCCGCCCTCATTGCGAAGCCGTTCCCGCCTTCCCACTGAGGGCTCCGGCTCCTCCTCCTCCGCCGAGCCTGCCGGGACACGGAGAGCGGGCCTCAGGGCCGGGACGCTACGGAGAAACCCGTGCTGCGAGGGTGGCACAGGTTGTCCATAGCGCCGGTGCTCGCTCACCTGCCCGCGGGTGCCCGCGCCAGGTGCCGCTCCAGCCTCTCCGCCTCCAGCTCCTTCTCCAGGTCCCGCTCCAGCCTCTCCGCCTGCAGGTCGAAGCTCCGGGCCAGGCTGTGCAGGCTGGAGTCCAGGTCTGCGAAGCGAGCCTCCAAGGAGAGCAGCTTGCTTTCTACTCTAAGGGGCGGGAAACGCGGATGAGGGAATTTCGGAAGGATTTGGGGCCCCCGTTCTGAGGCTCCTCCCGAGCTGTGGGGACGTACACCACTAAAAATCAAGATTTTTTTGTCACACCCAGTGTCTTTTTGGCCCTTTCCTGGTGCAGAGATCTTAAAACCTCTAAATTCAGCTGCAAAATCAATATGTACATGTATTTGCAGGTCTTTATTATTTGTATTATTAGTGGCACAGCGTTTTTCCTCGAATATATTTTGAGGTGATTTATACTTTTAGTGTGATGACGTTTAGAACCATTTTCATTTGCTGCCTTGCAGAACTCCTCATTTCTGAGAATAAGAATGATGCAAAAATAACCAAACCACCTGCAGTGTTTCTCTAATCCCATCATCTCATGCTGCTCAGGTTTTTATAGGACTGAGAAAACCTACTCTGAGAAAAACTGCTTCATAGCCTGTATTTATTAACTGCTTTTCATTACTTGGCATCCGTTGTGTTTTTCCTTATTTAAAATTGTAAATCACAATGCTAAAGAAGGTGTTTTGAGTTCTGAGCTACTCTACTTCACTTTTGCTGAGGAAAGCTGCCCAATTTAAAAGAATTTGCTGTATTTAGGGACAAAGCACAAGGCAATGTTAAGTATTTACACTTTGTGTCCCTATTTCTCTTTCCTGAAGACACAGGGTGTGCTGGGCTCCTGTCCCACCAGCTGGTTTTTGGAAAGACAGTTTGCTCCAGATTTTCCTGTTACCTGATTGACATCAAGGCACGTTCTTGAGAACCCCAAGGATCTCAAAGCCATCAAAATATAAATACTTCAAAGTTCCTTTCTAAATACTGAAGAATTCCGTCAGTACTATGTAGTCACTATGTGATTTACTAACAGAACATCACCTACTGCTTACAGAATGTTTTGTGAGGTTTTTTTCTATTTTACTGGTAGAACTTCAGGCTCTATCAGCTAAACAGAAACTGCACCATCACTAAATTTTATTACAGAGAAGACCCTACAAGTATGAGTAAAGTTACCCAAGATCTCACCACTAAAGCTACTGTCAGTGCCGTAGTTGTTTCTCTGGAGCCTTTTAGTCCAATGCTTTCGTATTGGCCCATTTTTGTCTCTCCAGCACTTTTTTTGAGGTATATTGCCTGTCTGTAAATGAATCTGTATTTTTAAGTAGCTGTAACAAACATTTCAGCAATTCTGGGTCTAAAACATCTGCTCAGTTACACCACGGTAGGGCCCATCTCCCTAACTGATCTCTTACAGCTTCTAGTGAATCCTGAGACACTCGGTGCTGCTGCCTCTTGATCCAAGTTTGGGAAAAAAAACGAGCAAGGATGGATTAAACCTCCTGCTTCCATTTCCATCCCAACCTCTGAACACTTTTTTCTTTAGTGTAAGTGAAGTTACCACTGAGTCAGTGACCTCTGACTGGTGTGCACACAAACCACATCCCCATTCTTTACCAGAAAGCTTTTAAAATTCCCCTCCATTAGCACACAGAGCATACTTGGAAGCTGTGCAGCAAAAGCTCCAGTGTTCCCACTTCTCTGAAGTGTGGTTGTATGTGTAACCTTATTTCTGCTATTCAGGCATTTACAGAAAATGACACTTTAGAGCTGTCACTTGGGTTTTGTTTTCTAGGCCAGTGCAGCACCCTGCACTTCTCCAGGCTCTCCCCATTCACTCACTCCATGGTACATTAGACAATCACGTCTTCAAGCAGTTTCCCACAGATTTAACTTTCTTTTTTTTTTTTTCAGGAGTGGTTTCAGTGTTTCTGCTTCTGGTCAGGTGTCTAGTATCTGGTTTTGTGGTCACCACGGTGTGAATCAGAGTCATAAAAGCTGCAGGTAGGAGCAGTTTCTTTCCAAGCCTGTCAGTCTGTCAACACATAATCATTCATTTCCTAAACAGAAGTACTGCATCCCATTGGCTGTGATACTCTGGAGAGTGACCATTTTCACTGCAGGTAAACCACAGTTGTATGTATGACACCTGAGCTGACTTAAAAATGTCTTGATATTGTTTGCATAGTGTCTTTAAAGGTTACACATCATAGAATCCTGGGATGGTTTGGGTTGGAAGGGACCTTTAAAGCTCATCCAGTTCCACCCCCTGCCATGGGCAGGGACACCTTCCACTATCCCAGGTTGCTCCAACTCAGCCTTGGACACTTCCAGGGATGGGGCAGCCACAGCTTCCCTGGGAAATCTGTGCCAGGGCCTCCCCCCTCTCACAATTATATGAAAACCCAGACGTCAAAACCCACGGAGCGGGAATGGTATCCTGCCCGTCTCTAACTGCTGAGAATTCCAGAGCCTTTTTCACTCTTTCCTCCTGAAGATCTGTGCTCATGGTCTGTGTGTGATGTGAGCCACCAGCAGCTGCTGCTGCCCGGAGCCAGCGGGGGCAGCTGAGGCCGGAATGTCTTACTGGAAGCCAATGAACCTGTTGGTCACGTTCCTCTGCCGAGTACATTTGGAAATGGAGGGTGAATCCGCCTCACTCATGTCCCCATTCCCCAGTGACGGTGATTTGCTTTCTTTAAACTTGTAAGAAACATCCATTCTTGTTTTGTTGGGGGTTTTTTTTGTGCTAAGGATAACTGTTTACTCCAGATCTTTGAACCCTCCAGACTCTTGAGGCCTTTTCTGAAATTCAGAAATCCATCCCAAACCTCCCATCAACAACAGCAAACCTGAATTTCCTATTGGTTATAAATTGCCTAGCAACACTTCATCCGGCTGTGGGCCTTGGCTGGTGGAGCAACTGCCCAAATCCTGCAGCAAACAGCCAGACAGCAGCCACGGAACTGAACACTGACAGCTCTGTCCTGTCCTCCTCCCCAGGGGGTGAAGGAGAAATGAATGTGCTCCCGGTGTACACCCAGTGTGTATTCCCAGCCTGCTGCCCACAGGGGTTTCCAGGGAAGCACAGGTCTGCCGTGCCCACAGGCTGCCTGCTCTCCTGCCCCTGCCCTGGCCCTCCCTGTGCCCTCCAGTGCTGTCCAGACCTGTCCAGTGTCTCGTTCAGGGAGCGCAGGGAGATGCTGCCTTTAGCCATCTTCCCGGAGAACACCAAGAGAAGGAATGAAGGCTGCAGCGGGCTTACTCCTCTCTCCGGAAACCAGCAGCAACAGCAGGGACAGGGGATCCAAGTCCTGCAGGAGGTTGGTTGTTCTCAGGCTTTTTATAGCTGGTGTGTCCAAATATAGGTCATCACGGAGTCCTGGACATAGCACGCACTGACCCACACACCTGGGCCCCTTCCTCTGCCCCACTGAGCCCGTGTCTTTGTACAAAACCAGAGCTCACACAAAACAGGGGAACTACACTGGTCTGCTGTATTTTTTTGCCGTGTTTTGGCTTCATTTTGCTGCTGCGCCCACCAGCTCGTGTTTGGGCCAAAGTCTCCTGCTGGGAAAGGCTGCACAAGCAGATTGCCTTTGGTTTTTTTAATGCAAAAGGTCTGATGGTGAAATCAGATTCGGATGAGGATGGCTTGTGTTTGGTTGCAGGGAGCTGCTTTGAGCAAAACCAAGACAGTTGGAATCTCTTCCATAAGGGATGGAGAGTCAGCACAGCCAGTTGATGGTATCAGGAGCTGGGTATGCAAAAAAAAATAAAAAGACTTGGAAATGTTTCCATAATAATAATGTAGGGCTGGTAACAGCCCAGCTGGTTAAAAAGGCAGCACAAACTCCCCATCGGTGCAGCAGGGCCTCAGCCAGCACCAGGAATTCAGTTCTGTGACAGGTAAAGGACAGCCTGGGGGGCAAAAAACCCTTTTTTAAAGTATTTGCCCATTCCATGGGAAATCCAGCATTCCCACTTAGTTCTTCCTATCTTCAATTTCCAAATAAAGAGATGCTTCTATCAAGCCAAGTTCTGCTCATTGTGTTTCCAAAGCCTGGGGAAGAAAGGAAGTATTTGGATAAGGAGAAGCAGTGCCTTTGGCCCTTCGTATTCCTTCCCCCTGTGATGAGGGCACAATACACTTTTGGACACAATTTTGTGTGAGTTTGGCAATACTAGAATGAGTCTAAGCACAAGGGAGCAGTAAGAGAGAAAGCATTTATTTAAGTGGAATAGTTCTTTTTCCCTGGGATAAACAACTGACAGCTGACCCATCCAACTGGTGTTAACAGTTCCCCTGCTCCATCCCTTACTGCAGTGTGAGCAAAACCAGTTGGCAAAGACAGGCAAGCTCATTTGATTACTCATTAATTGATGCTTCTCCAGTCTTATGTGCAGCTGCTGACAGAGTGATAAAAAATACATTCCACTAGGGCCAGTTTAAGCCAGCTGGGCCACGGGTTCATGGGGAGAGTGACCCAGAGCACTGCCAACAGTCCACACCCCTCAGCAGTGTGGGGGTCCCCTTAGCACTGATTTCCTCCTCCAGCCTTAGTGACAGCAGCTTAGTCACAAACTAATGTCACCCCTGAAAACAGAGACCCATTTCACTTAAATTCAAGCAGCAAACTGTCCAGATGGCAGCTGGGAACACAAGAGGCCAGTGAATGCACAGCAAGTCCCTTCTCCTTCCAAGGGACACGGTGGGGTTCACTGTCCAGGTCACTGTCAGCAGATGGAACTGGCTCCGTGAAATGGTTTTGCCCCCCCCAGATTTTGGTAAACACTTGGGTGTCTACAGTTCTGGCAGTGGATACACCGACATGGAGCTGCTCTGGTCAGCCACTAACACCCTCCTGGAGCCTTTGAGCTCTGCACATGAGAGCCAGTTCACCTTCTCTCCATGCTCAATGGTGAGCTTTGGCACAACTCCAGCCTGTTCACCTGAGGACACTTTGTTGAGCTTCCCATTTTTTCTGCCGGAAGCAGCTGCTTGGGCCTTCCTCCTCTGCAGAGATTTTGCTGGACTTTTCTGCTGCTTCCCGAGCTCACTGCCAACATCCCAGAGCAAGACTTTCCCATCATTTCCTCCAGACAGCAGCCAGTATGCCTCTGGCATAAAGAGGACCTGCGAGACTCCCAGGCTGTGGCCCTGGAACTCCAGCTCACGTTCAAACTTGACGCCGGTGACTCGGAATATTCTGACTTTGCCGTCCTGAGCTCCGCAGCCAAAGACATTTCCACAGGAGGCGACGGACAGGGAATGTGCAAGTGGTGGGTTGAAGAACTGCCCGGCTGACTGGGGGCTGTCTGCCTCTGTGTCACACTCCTGCAGGTTTGTGGTCCACAAGGGGCGAGCTTTCTGCAGGTTCCACAGCATGACCTTGGAGAAAAAACAGGAGGAATTAATAATCTGTCCGTTTGACATAAAATCAGATCTTTCACAGGAAAAATAAACCACCACACTTCTTGTTGTAGCAGAGAAAAGGCATGAGTGCAAGAGGTGTAGGGTGTGTGGTGAGGAGTGGTTGAACTTGCCCTGGTAAATATGGCAAACCTTTCCAGCCTGCTTTCCAAACACCACTGCCATCCTCCGCAGTCAGTGACTCAGACCTTCAGGCCACTCAAAGGATGCAAACCGTGCTCTAAAAGCTTCCACATTCATCTCAGCAGCAGCAATCACAATGTACTGCACATCAATTATTGAGGAGGGACAGGGAGCAGAGATCGTTATCATTCTGAATGTCTGTCTCTGCTAAGCACTTGTGCTGAAATAATCACCTCCACGAACATGTCTGAAAAATGGGACAGCAAAAGGCAAACAGCAGTTGAGGCCCTCATTTTGGAACAGGCATATTTATATCCATTTTTATATCTAGTGAGTAGGTGTGGTTTGTGCTGTCGAGTAGGGTGTGCTTTTCCTGAGGAGATAGGGGGAGGTTGTGCTTTTCACCTGCTTTTCAAATGCCACCCCAACCACAAGCCCCCCCCATGTGCCTTCACTGGAATCCTGTGTCTCTCCTACAGCAGTTCGAGCACCTCAGGTTTATACTGAGCCAATTAAAAATAATTCTCTTTTGCAGGATCTGAATTGACAGTGACCATTTATTTTCAAGGCCAACAGATCCAGAAGCACAAGTCAGTCTAATGCAGCACTGCTGTGCTGTTTGCTTCCTAAAGCTAAGCTTTAATTAGTTGTTAGTAAGAATGTTCTTTCAGTAGTAATTACCAGTAGGAATCACCAGGAGTCTTGAAATTTGGGCCATAAAAGAGCTGTCACCATGGGTCTGCCTTTCTGGACTCCAAATCACACTAAAACATCTGAAATATGTAATTTCCTGTTTCAGTCACTGCTCTTACTGCTGCATTAAACTACTTTGCTATGGATGAAAGGGAAAGCTTTCCACAATAACTGTGATTTACTGTAAACCAGAGGGGCTGGGTGATGCTTACAGAAAATTCTCCTGTTTCCATCACAGACAGCATTGCAACAGCTTGATGACTCCATCAACTGCTGACAAACTAAGTATTTTCTTTCCTCATGGCATTTTCCCTGCTTCCTTGGAACTCCTGAAAGAACTCCAGCGACCTAAATTTCAGTTCTCATCAGCCATGGCTTCCCCAAGGGTTTGATGTGCAAGCCCAGAACATGTTTTGCTGCTCACAGAGCTCAGAACTTGTCCAAAAACATGCTGCAGCACATCATTCCAGAGTTCTGCAGCTCAGCTCCCCTTCAGGAAATGATGTATCTTAAAGGCATCCTCGATGCAGGAAAATGCTCTTTACACTGTAGAAAAACACTAACAAATCCTGACTCTTTTGGGGTATCGACTTTCACCTAAAAACCAGCTCGCTGAGCTACAATAAATGAAAGTAATAATAAAAAGTCACAAAAAAATAACCACCTAGTGGTATATAAATGCTTACAATTCTGATAAAAAGCTTCCAGCCACAGGGTTGTGACTCTGCATATTAGGGACTTGAGTTAAGCCCACTAAGGTACTGAGCTTTACTCCTCTCAGACTGGATCTATCCAGGGCTTTAATATGGAAAAATACCATTTATCCTAACTATTAACATGTGTTTGCTTTAATGAGTGTGAGCTGCACTTGAGTTTGAAGTACACAGAGTGAAACTGCTCAACTCTGTCAAAGAAGCTTTACCCTGACACCGCTGGAACCACAGAAACCTTTGAGAAGTGACAGTTTTCATCTCAGGGTAAACCAGGAATGTGGTCAGGTCTCAACCACTGGAAAGAAATTACTGAAAAACATCTGTTCTGAGAGGCCAGCTCTGGATTCGAGTTAACTCCTAGCATGGTTCTTCTTGGAATGCAAAGAGCAAAGTTTCCCCTTGATGAGGACAGAGAAGTGTAAGAGGCAAAGAACATTTTATGCTTCCAAGAGGTCAATCAGAACAAAGGATGAATTGTAGAAATTACTTGTCCTTACAGTGATATATTCCACTTGGAAAGACATTGATCTACTTGTAGTAAAGGAGCTTTGCACTGTATTCTAAATTCCCCCCCACTCTGCTCACTTTTGGATTGTAAATATTAAGACAAAAACAGGGAGAGGAACTGCTGAGCAGAAAATGGCACAAACAGCCTCAACACTTTCGTTTTGAGGCCCAAACTACTCTAGGATAGTTGTGGAGCTTTCTGGTGACTGCAGGCTCCGCACCCTCACGCTCAGTGAAAGTCTGTGGGCCCCTCACCACACCGGTGGCTTAATTACTGTTTCACTTCACTAATAACCATCTAACGTGTATGCAAATCACCTGCATGTCCAGCCCACAGGAAACCAGGCTCTGAGGCCGCTGAGGTCGGAAGGCAACAGAGGAGCAGATGTTGGAGTGTCTCAAGGACCGAGTGACTTTCTTGCTTTCCAAGTCCATCACCTTTATGGCCCCCGAGTCGTCTGCCGCGGCCAGGGAGCTGTCGGTGTCGTTCAGGGAGAGGCAGTTGATCTCCTCCTCGTTCACGTGGAAGCGCTCCAAGGGCTCCTGGAGGGAGCGCACATCCAGCACGCTGATGGTTTCTCCGTGGGAGGCGTACAGGGCGCTGGGGCGGCGGGCGGAGAACACCACGGAGGTCACATCGTCCCGCTCCGGAAGCCGGAGCCGTCCCGCCGCAGCGCCTCCCCCATCCCAGAGCGTCAGCTCCCCGCGCTCCCCGCCGGACACCACCAGCCCTTCCGCGCTTACGTTCAGGCACAGGACGGAGGAGGAATGTCCACCAGTCCACTGGACCGCCATGCTTCGGAGACCCCTCTGAAACAAACAGACAGAACTCGAGTTGAGCTGGTTGCTGGTCTCATTGCAGCACGAACTTATCAAGCCACAGGATCATCCTGCAAACTACTTGAAACTCCAGCGTCCAGTTAAACCAGACACCTCTACATCTCGGTACAGCTCGGTACTCGAGTGAAGGTTTGGCTCAAACGGCAGCGACATCAGGTACAGCCGCGGTGCTGGCACATCTTTCCCAGCCTGAATGATACGAGTCCGCGATCTCTTTAAAAGAAGCATTACTAGTTTAAGGCAGGTAGTTACAGGGATTGCAACACATTTAACTGGGTTTCAGAGCACGCCCACCAAGCTCACCCTTCCCTGCCCGCAGCAGCCTGTGTCCCAGTACTGCTTACGGGACCACATCAGCAAAAAATAAAGCAAGGGGAAAAAAAAACAAAAAGAGTGGCACAAAAGCATAATAACGCGTTGGAGGGGCCGGGATGCTGTGGGGAAAGGAGAGTCAATAAATAGCAGGGCACGGTACAGGCTCGTGGGGCTCGTGTGACAGCCCAGCAGCCGCTCCGCTGCCGTCGGGGGGTCTTATTGCATTACTGAGCAAAAAAAAGCTTCTTTCTTTTTTTTTTTTTTTAATTTTTATATCGTGTTACGTTTTTCACGCGATCTTTGCTGAGCCAGCTCTAAAGCGCAGCCAGACCTCATTCAACCCCCCAGGAAAACTTCAGTCTTAGCTACCAAGTAACACTACGCAGAAGGCCCATACCTTCCCTCCCCGCGGGTCCCATGTGAGTCCTTCCCTCACAATCCACGGGGCCCGATCGAGCTGGTTCCGAGCTCCCCTCGCCCCGGCAGGGCAGGGCCTGGGGCCGCCCCCCGGCCCGGTCCGNCGGCGGCGTGGGGAGGGCCGGGCTGGCGGTTGCCGGGACGGGTGCTGGAGCTCGTGTTCTCGTACCTGGAGCTGCGGGAGCTGCGGAGCTGCGCGCTGGTCTGCAAGCTCTGGCACCGCGTCCTGCACGGCGACGAGAACAGCGAGGTGTGGCGCAGCCTGGCCGCCCGCTGCCTGGCCGAGGAGGCCCTGCGCACCGACATCCTCTGCAACGTGCCCACCTACAAGGGCAAGGTGAGACCGGCCACCCCCGGCCCGCGGGGACACCCCCCGGCCCGCCCGCCTTTGGAGCCCCGTGAGGGGGCTGCAAAACACGGCGAGGTTTTGTCCCGCAGAGGCGTTTGGGTGGGAAGGGACCTTAGAGCCCACGTCGCTCCATCCCCCGCGCCACCTGCACAGACCGGGCTGCTCCCAGCCCCGTGCATCCCCCTCCCCACACCCTCCTTTTCTTCTCTCCCCCGAGGTCCGTGCCTTCCACCACGCCTTCAGCACCAACGACTGCTCGAGGAACGTGTACATCAAGAAGAACGGCTTCACGCTGCACCGCAACCCCATCGCGCAGAGCACGGACGGGGCGCGCACCAAGATCGGCTTCAGCGAGGGCCGGCACGCGTGGGAGGTGTGGTGGGAGGGCCCGCTGGGCACCGTGGCCGTCATCGGCATCGCCACCAAGCGCGCGGCCATGCAGTGCCAGGGGTACGTGGCCCTGTTGGGCAGCGACGACCAGAGTTGGGGCTGGAACCTGGTGGACAATAACTTGCTGCATAACGGGGAGGTGAACGGCAGCTTCCCGCAGTGCAATAACGCACCCAAGTACCAGGTGAGGGGGTGCGGGATGTCCCTTCGTGTGCCCTTGGCTGGCTGCTGAGTTGCTCCTCAATCCCCGTTTAAGGGCGGCTTTGCCCTGGCTGCGGGAGGCGGGTGGTTCTGCCTTGTGGGCCCTTTTCCCCTCTTGGTTTGCTGCTTCCATAGGCTGCACCTGCCTGGTGTTCAGTGCACCTGAGCCTGGGTTGTTCCCACACTTAAACACTGAGTGTGGAGGGTGTGCTGTGCGCGTCTGCTCAGACACCGTGTTGCTTTTTGGGATAAAAGCTGAAAAGACTGTTGTAGCCTTCTGAAGCAGTGACTTGCCCCACAGCAAGGTGAGCGTGTGGGGTGTTTTACCCCCTTGTTGTCTGGCAGGGTGAGCTGAGGTTAGTGCTTAGGTGAGAGTCTTCCTGCAAAATCCTGCAGCAGTGCTGAGTGCTGCATTTGCTCACTGGCCACCTTCCCGTGGGTGCCAGCCCTTGGCTGGGACCTGATGTTGTCATAACTTCAGGGTATTAAAGAGCAAATGCCAGCCCACCTTTTTATCCTGAGAGGGGTGTTTTCCTTTGTATTTCTGCATTTGGACTGCTGGATTTGGTGGTGTTACAGCTTAAACTGGATGCATTGAAACTTCCATCTCATAACCACAGGAATGGTTTGGGTTGGAAGGGACTCTAAAGATTATCTAGTCCAACCCCCAGTGGCTTTGTACTGGCTTATGTTTCACTGTGGGTGAAGATCTGTGTAGTAACTTGCATCCGGTACTCCTGAATTTCATTTCAAAGTTCAAATCCACGATCCTTTGGCGTATCTTGTGTTTATTAAGACAAGTGCAGTGATGTGCTCATAGGAAACATCCTTAAAGGAAACACACGTGTGTGTTAGTGCTGGTGGGAAGAAGAATGTGTTGGCTGGAAGAAATCCCCAGCTCTGGGGCTGGCTGGAGGAGAGTCAGGAGTTTGCGTGGTGCCTGCTGTGCTTGTGGCTGCTGTCTGGGACATGTATTGATGTCTGAAATAATGCAGGGAATTCTGTGCCTGCCTGGATCTGACTCTCCTGCTGTGGTCAGTGTTGGCTTCACTTGTGTGTGTATGTGTGTGTATATATATATATATTCTGGGTTTTTCATGGGTGTTTTACATTTTTTTACTGGAATTTCCTTCTGCTGTGGTGAGGGAACACCTCTGTCAGCCACAGCACCTGCACATTCGTCTATTCTGGGATTTTTTGTAGGTGGCACTTGCCTTTTCTTAAAAAATTCATTGTCTTTAAAATTGCTCCTTGCCAAGGAGAAGCTGCTCAGCTGAACACAGAGTTCAGGGAACTTGGAGGCCATTGCAAAATTTCCAAAGCTTTGCAGTATTCCAAAGCACATGGCACGTCCTCTGTGCTCTCACAGGTTCATATGAGGAGAGTCATGGTTATTATCATAAATAGGTGGTGGGTACAGGCTGCTCTGCTTCAGAGGCACTCGGGATCACCGTGGGTTTGAGTGAAATTGAGAAATTCCCAACAGAAAACAATTCAATCAAGAGAAGCTTTAAAATTCTCTGCTGTGTTACATTTTGCACTGTTTTTATCTCCATATGAACGTGCTGATCCTTTCTGTGTATGATTTTTTATTCCCCCTCTCCTGTCTCTTGTTTGCAGATAGGGGAGAGGATCCGAGTTATCCTGGACATGGAAGACAAAACATTAGCATTTGAGAGGGGCTATGAGTTCCTGGGAGTTGCCTTCAGAGGACTGCCAAAAGTTTGCCTGTACCCAGCAGTGTCTGCTGTGTATGGCAACACAGAAGTGACTTTGGTCTACCTGGGAAAACCTCTGGATGGATGATGTGGATTGTTCCGTTGGGACAACGAGATGTGGATGTTTGGGAGGAGAAACCTGCATGTTGGTTAGAGGGAAACGTGTATTAGAGGAAAGAAAAACAACAAAAAAAGTGTAGGTGTTTGTCCAAGAGCCATCAAGGGGAGCACACGGAGTTTGGAAAAAGAGGACCAGCCATACTTCAGGAATTGTGTTACATTTCCTCTCTCTGCCAGGCCAGACAAATCCTCAGGGCTGCAGTTGGTTGAGTGGGAAGCTGACACATGCATGTTGCAACAGATTTCATTGCTAAGGTGGCAGTGTGACCTCAAACATTTCAGAAAGGACTTGAGATAAAACTGCTCGAGGGAATTACCCCGGGAATTTGTAAGTGGTGTGTTTTGTGAGAGACTCCCATTTCCAAACTTCTTGTTCCTTCCTTCTTTCCTTCCTTCCTCCGCTCGTGGGAGCCGCAGCAGAGTGGGGCTGCTGGGGGTGCTCACAGTTTTTAATGTCCTGAGAGCAGGGGGTGTGTGACTGCCCTTCTCCTGTGTAACAACACAACACATGTGCAGCTATTTTTAAGTGTATTTTAAGGGTTGTATATACAGAACATGCTGAAAGAAAGGGTTTGCTTTATTCTAACTGGGAATCTCCTAAAGGGAAGATATTCCCCCACTCGGTGGCATCAGGACACACCTGGCACAGGTGCCCAGTGCCCTTCTGGTGTATCTGGTGTGTTTTGGGATGTTCTTGTGGGGCTGCTGAAAGTTTCCTGTGAAAGTTCCTGTGGCTTCAGTGACTGGTTTGGCCTCTGCAGGGAACAGAAAATGTTTGCTTTCACCAAAACTTGCACCCCCCTTGGGAAAGGAAGGCTCAGGACTGAGGGCTGAGCTTGCCTTCCTTTGGACATCACTAATACCAAGTTTTAGAGGTGTTCTTACACTTTCTAATCACTGCTGAAAAATGTTTCAAGGTAACAAGGAGCATTCAGTTCCTGCATCCACACCTTGTTTTTGGTTTAAATGGCCTTATAAGGCTTTAAGGCTTAGCTGAACCTTTGTTTAATTAAAGAAAATCCCCCAGTTCCCAAATATACACTTGCCCAGGATGAGTAAAACTCTCACCAGCCCTTTGATGGGAGTTGTGGATCATGTTCAGCGTTTGGGCTCTTCACTTGCACCAGGTTTCTCAAAGCCAGGTACAGACCCCCAGGTGTGTCCATGTGCTGCCAGGTGTAGTGAGAAGGGACTTTGCAGTGAAACCACTTTGCTCTGAGGCTGGAATGTCTGCAGGGAGCCCCAAAAGGGCTTTCACAGGGCAGTAAAACCAGGAGCCTCTGGCCAGCCCGTGACTCTGGTTTCGTGCTGGTTGGTGTTTCCCAGAGCTACCTGAGCTGTTTCAGAGCTGCTTTTTGCAGAGGGAGAAGGAAATGTTTATACAACCTCTTTTTTTTTTTGCTTTTTTTGTGCTAGAGAATGCGAATTGCTTCATGTCAGACACTGGCAATTCTCTGAGCATGGCAGAGGGAGGAATTCCTCTTGGGCTGTTGCTCATCCTGCCCCCCCTTCCTCAAGGAGAGCAGTGCAAGGAGGTGAGTGAGGCTTTGCCCTTGGAGTGCTTTTTGCCTGGTAGATCACCAGGCTCTGCACTGGAGTCGTGTAAGTTGTTGCCATTTAAAGGATTTAAAAGTATTTATTTGTTTGTGTGTTCATTGCTGAAAGGCACCGTGAGCCAGGGAGGTGTTTGAGGTGGTGCTGAGACCCATCCCAGCACCTCCTGGACAAATCTGTTACAAGCATTGATTGTACTGGACTGAAAAGTCTGTATCTGCAGAGCAGAGCCCTGGGGCGTGGAGTTGGGGATCAAGGGAACAAAACCCTGTCCAGGTTGGGAAAACAAAGAGTCCCCGGGATGAATGTATTCTCAGGGCAGCCCCGAGATGTGACCTCTGTGCTTGTCCATTATCCAGTTAGAGGCAAGGAAACCCTGAGAACTCCTGAGGGGTTTTAATCACTAACTCAGATTGATTTCATTCTTCAGACTGTGTCTTGCCCCTCTCAGTAATTTCCCTCTAAATCAGAAAGTTGAACATTCCTTCAGGGTGGGTTTGGGCAGACTCACTTGTGTAAGATTATAACTTATTCCTGGAGACCAATGCTGGCTGTACAAAATACTAAAATAAACTCTGCTACCATTCAGGAGGAGGGTTCAGTGTGGATTGTTGGAATGGCACCTGTGGAATCCCACGGCTGGGAAGAAGGGGGCTGCAGAGGTTGGGGACTTTTGGGACTGTGTGACTGCTAAAATAATGGATGAGTGGGCCCTCTGCAACAGCTCAGGACTGTGGGAAGAGACATTCCTGATGGCTGGAGGCCTCTGGATTGGGATTAGGGTGGTGTGGTCACACTGCTGTGCCTCCTTCCCACATCGGCTTCCTGCTGTTTCCTTGGCTTTCCCTACGGAAGTTCAATATTTCACGATGCTTTCAGGAAGAAGTAGGTGATTTTAGGAAGAAGCAGGGGAGTGTGTTGTGAGCTCTGAGACACTTTGCAAACCCTCTGCATCAAGAAAGTGCTTTTAAGCAGTAAATACTGGCCAACATCCCTCACATCCTGTGAGCTCCCTCAGGAGCACAGGTTGGATGCTCCCCAGGAAGGCACAGTCACTTTTTTAGCCTGAGGTACTTCAGGGTCAGCTGAGCAGCTGTTTGAGGTATTTTTCCTGCCCTGACAAGGGGTTTATCAGCTTTGGTCAGGTGCAACATAACTGTTCACAGCCCACATAACAGAAATCAGTCAAATTCCCAGGCCTTGGCTTCAGAACCCTGCAGGACACCAGGAGTTTGGGATAAGTGATCATTTTGTCTGTCCTTTGAATAAAACTCAGGGTTCCTCGTGGTTTCAGTGTGCTGTGAATACTGCTGGGAGCTGAGCAATTGGTCATCTGCCCTCATCCCAGCTCTCTGAGGAGGGGAGGAACTTGGCACAGCCACCAGTTTGGGGGCACAGGCTGTTCCTCACCTCAGTGCTGGCCCAGAGCTAGTTGTGTGACATCTCAGGTGCTGCTGGAACAACTGATAAATCAGGGTGGAACAGGAATCTCACCCTGATAGGGACATCTCCTGGAGATCTATTTTTTTCCCCACTTAAAACACATTTTTGGGAGCCCCAAGTGTCTTCCCCCAGTGCCCACCAGCCGGTTCTCTGTCCCTCCTGGGCTCAGGCCGTGGCTCAGGTGCCAAAGCCAGGCAGGAGCAGATGGCCCTGGAGGTCTGGGCTGAGCTCCTTGGATGTGGCTGTGCTCTTCCCTGCCTGCCTTCCAACCCAGCTTTCCTCCCTGCTTCTCTGTGAGCTGCATTTCCAAACTCCCTGAGCACACGGCTGTGCTTCCAGATGGCTGCCTCTATTTTTTTCCTGCTCTCCCATTTTCCCTGGGATGATGACAGCAGCCAGGAGTTAAAATAACGTCCTGAGCACAGTCTGATCATGCAAAACTGATTTTCTTCGAGTATTTGAGAGGTGAGCAGCCCTCAGTCATTCCTGAGCCTGTGTATTTCCATGTGGGTGTTTCAGTTCCAAATCTTTACATGTTATAAATAGCTCTGAGATATAGAAGTGTGGGGGTTTTTTTTCATTTGTATCCAGAAAGCAGCATTGTTGAAACCTGCCCTGAGATCCTCTGTACATTTACAAACCAGTTTTGTTTGCTTCTGTGACAGTGGCCCATCTCGTGGCACAGCATGAATCATTTGAAAGAAAAATGAATGAAGCAATGAATGAACACAGAGATGTTGCTGAACCTGCTAATTCATCCCTTAAGCAGGTTTTTTCCTACTGCTGGATGATTCTGTGTGACTTCCAAAGGATTTCTCCCACCTCCCCAGGAGAGGGCAAAGCTACAGCACTCTGGGAACATCGTGGAGTTTCCCAAGTGTCGTGCAAAATAAATGTTTAATGTGGAACCTTCTGCCTGAGCATTTGCTTCCTGTGCTCCTCAAAAATCAAAACAAACTAAAAACCCTCAACAGAAGTGGATGTTGGACATGGAATGTTTTTGTTTTGCCTTTTTTTTTAATTCAGTCCTTCATTTGAACCTTGAGTCCTGAAAATAGGCTGAGGAAATATTTGCATTTCAGAAAATGATTTTTAGTGACAGCAGACTGAGCCAAGGCTCTGAAATCACCTTAGAGGAGGGACAGGGATTTGAGAGGCTCAAAGAGAAGTCACTGTTGCTGTTCAAGTTCCACGTTTTCCCAGACTTTCTTTTCTTCTTCTTCTCAGGCATTTTTGATCAGGAAATAGTGATATCAGCAAAAAATTATTTAAAAAAAACTTGCCTTGCAGTTGAAAAAATAAAATCAAAATCACTGAAAAGGGATTTTAAAAATAAAACTAGTTCTATGCTATGAGTGGTGTTTGTTCTTTTTTTACCAAGTCAGGAATCAAAAGGGTTTTCCCTCCATGCCTGCACTGGTCTGCTGGATTTGTCTTTTTAATGCTGAGCATCCTGTGCTTAGGAGGACTCAGCCATATCCCATCACTTGTAAATAGCAATTTAAGAGAGTAAACTCTGCCAGCTCCAATACATAAAGTGCTGGACAAACCTCCCACCAAGGAAGTGGATATTAGCCAAAATGCTTTTTGTCTCCTATTCCAAATACCGCAGAGGTTAAAGTTTTTTGCAGTCACAGACTAGTTTGTGTTGGGAGGGACCTTAAAGCTCATCCAGTTCCACCCCTGCCATAAGCAGGGACACTTTCCACTATCCCAGGTTGCTCCAAGCCTTTTCCACTACCAAATCCCCTTTTGTTGGATTTTTGTTAGTGCTTGCTGTGCTCAGGTGACAGAGGACACTTTCCATCTGACATTGGGCACCTGAGCCCTTCCTCAAGATCTTGTGCAAGAGCAGAGCTGGAGGGTGGGACTGCTTTGGAAGCAGGTTTTATCTCAGCTTCAGCACGGGATTTTATCTATTCCTGGGAAAATAACCGACAAGAGCAGAGTTGGAACATCAGTGGGACTCAGGAGAGTGTGCAGGATGGACACCAGGTGGCTTTAGGTGTCCAGCTGTGGCCTGGTGACCTCCCCCTGTGCTGTGCTGCTCTGGAATGTGGCTCGTGTTTACTGGCAGCCAGCTGCTCTTCCCAGCAGGAAAGTGGAGGGCAGTATCTGGGTGTTGATCCATGTGTCTGGCTGAGCTTCCCCCCTCCTGCACTCCCCTGAATCCAGGAGGTGAAATCCGGGGTTTGGGATACAGCAGTGATGTCACCTTCGTGTTAGAGTTTGTTTAAAAACCCCACAGAAATATAAACCGTCACTTATTCTGTTTTCTGTGAGACCTAAGTGCTCAAATCCCAACCCCACAGAGAGGCTTTTCTTCATCACTTGTCCACCCAGCATGCTAGAGAGGAGGGATGCTGAGCCCCACCACTGAAAATCTGGGAAAGGAAAGCTTTGGGATGTGAATTTGCTTCCAGAAGAGCTGCTTGTGAGCCCAGGCCACGCTGCAGGGATGTTGGCCCTCCTGGCACAAGGGGACAGCTGGGTGGGACATGCTCAGCTCTGCAAGGAGCTGAGAGGGTTTCACTTCCCTTCACATTCTTGCCAGAATTACTCACTTCTCTTAGAAGCAGAACTGCAGCAGGAAGGGACTGTGTGGGGCTGCAGATGGGAGTAGTTTTTCTTGCCACAATTTGCATTGCTGAACGATGTCACAGCAGTGACTTGTCCAAACCTTCTTCTTCTGGTGACTTACAGCCTCCAGTCCTGAGAGTTTTAGGCTAAAATCTGACTGAGAGGAGGTTTAAATGGGATATTGGGAAGGAATTCTTGGCTGTGAAGGTGGGGAGGCCCTGGCACAGGTTGCCCAGAGAAGCTGTGGCTGCCCCATCTCTGGAAGTGTCCGAGGCCAGGCTGGAGCAACTTGGGGTAGTGGAAAGTGTCCCTGCCCATGGCAGGGGGGAGAGCTGGGTGATCTTTCGAATTCCTTCCCAGCCAAACCGTTCTGTGATTCTATGATTAAAAGCTTTGGTGAATGTGCTGCAGTAGATGGGTCAAGGGCTTTTATTGCTTTCGGTGGTTTATTTTATTGTACAGTACAAAAATAAAGTCAATTTATCCATACTTGGCAATCCTATGGGAAAAATTTGGACAATACTCTTGGGTGTAGCTGCAATTTAAGACCGAAGTAGATGAAAGCAACCCGGTTGTGGGGCTTTGCAGGTCTTGAAAAGATGAGGAGAAAAACCACAAAATCACAGAACGGTTTGGGTTGGAAGGAACCCTAAAGCCCATCCAGTGCCACCCCCTGCCATGGACAGGGACACCTTCCACTATCCCAGGTTGCTCCAACCTGACACTTCCAGGGATGGGGCAGCCACAGCTTCTCTGGGCATAAGGTCAGAGATCTTGTCCAGCTTCGTGCACTTGCTTCTCCTGCAGATGCAGTTCTCCGGAGCAGCTGCACTGTCTGGGGATGCTATTCCAGCATCCCGTGCATCCCACTGCGCACTGCCCGGAGGGCCGTGTGCTCCGGACGTGCTCCCGCTCTCCGAGGAGCAGCTTTGCTGGGGATCGTGGTGCTGGATCCCTGCAGGGCCGGCCCGGCCAGGGCGGGGTGTGCCGGCCACGCGTGCGGCCGAGCAGGGGAAACGAGATCCCTGCTGTGGCTCTCCCCCCTCCATCCCGCTTCCTCCTCATTTACAGGCTGAGGAGGAAGGGCCGTGACCGCGGAGATGGAGCTGCCCGGGCTGTATCTGCCTGCGGGAAAGGAACGCGGGTGCTCCAGAAGGAGCTGTGGCTGAGCCACTGCCCAGCTCCCCTCCTCCTTCCCTGTGCTCTCAGGAACACGGCTTTGCTGTCCACTAAGATCTGTTCCTGCCTTTCCTCGGGTCTTACAGAGGAAACTGGCACCTTTTAGAGACTGCAGGGTCAGAGGTGGGATCATCTGTGGTGTTTAGGTCCTTGATCAAATGCCATCCAATCCCAAAGGCCTCATTTTCCCAGTTGTTTGTGCTGGGATTCACTTGCACGTTTTCTGTCTGGGGGGGTTATTGACTCCCCCATCCTCCCTGAGCTGCAAAGGTGGGCAAGCAAGCCCAGTGTTCTGCTCAGGACCACCCAGAACTAACTCTGGGTTCAAACAAGTCTTCTTTGAAATCCTCCTCCCAGCAGAAAACCTGGCAAGAGCTGAGAGATTCCTGACAGCTGGAATTGTACGGAAGGAATTTTTCCCTGTGAGGGTGGGGAGGCCCTGGCACAGGTTGCCCAGGGAAGCTGTGGCTGCCCCATCCCTGGAAGGGTCCAAGGCCAGGCTGGAGAAACCTGGGATAGCGGAAGGTGTCCCTGCCCATGGCAGGGGGTGGAACAAGATGAGGTTTAAGGTCCCTTTGACTCAAACCATCCTGGGATTCTATGAAATGGGGGAGCAAAGCTGAGCTTGACTGTGGCTAAATGTGTAACTGCAGAGCAGGAGAGAGCCAGGAATGTGGGCAGCTGCTGGAAAGGGAGCAGGAATGGTGGGGGAGTCAGCCTACAGGAAGGTGCTGGGGTTCTGGGGGTCCCAGGCACATGAGTCAGTGCAGGAACAGAGCCTGAAGCTGTGACTGGTGTCAGTGCTGGCGCATATGTTTCCTTGGATGGCACCCGAGCGTGGCCCGGCAGAGCAGCAAGGGAGGTGGTTTGGCTACAGCTGAGGGGGAAGAAGATTCTGAAGCTGATTATAAAGTGCTGAGTTTTGGCCCTTGGTTTCCCCTGCAGGATCTGCACTGAGGGGAGCTGTGCTGGCTGCAGAGCTCCAGCCCTGCTGCTGTGCTTGGTCTGTGTGAGCCCATGCTCGTGCCATCCTGAGATAGGACACATCCCTGGCTCTTCCCTGGGGTTAAACTTGGTGGATTCCCATTGACAAAGCCAGCCAGATGAAATTCCAGAGCTGTAGTTTAAAGTTCAGGCACTGAGCTGGCTGTTTTAGTTTTTCCCTTTTGCCCATCTGACAAATGATTTTTCTTTTTTATGTTCATCTTAATTTAGAGGCAACTACTGCTTCTGAGAGCTCCTGGGATACAGAAAACCTGGAGCTTCCCTTGTTTATCCAGACCAGGTGATTAAACAAAATAAATGAAATTAATGATGCTTTGCATCATCATCCCTTCCAGTACCACTTGTTTAATTCTCTCCAGTTCTCCATCCCAGTGGAGTTGAGGAAGCCCATGGAGAACTTTTCCATTTTACTTTTCCCCCACTCACCAAGGCTGTGGTCCTGCACCGTAAGTGCCCCTTTTCCTGGTGCTTCCACTCTGGAATAAATAATTTTTCCTGCAGGAAAAAGGCAGGTGCAGCAATGGGGCTGCTGTTTCTTGTTGCAGTTTCTCCTTTCCCAAGGGTCCTGTCCTGGGTGCAGCATCCCAGGAGTAACTGGGAGCCTGCTCTCTTGTCACAACTTTTCTCTTGTGCTTGACAATTTGAGTGTTGGTGAGGAAAAAAGATGGTTTGGAGGAAGAGAGGAAGTTCCCTGGGTATAAAACAATATGGGGATTCCCAATCCTCTCCTACAGCTGCAGGAATTGCAGCTGCTCTTGTGAACTTGGCTCCAAACAGCTGAATCTCCTTCAATTTAATCCATCTGTGCCATTGAGCCGGACTGGAGCTTCCTGAAGAGCTGGTCAGAGCAGCAGCTCCTGGCACCTCAATCCCTGTGCTGATATCTGACAGTAAATTAACCTTCCACAATTCCCACATCCAGTGTGAGGGCTGGGTGGGGTGTGATGCTGCTTGAGAGGAAAAGGAGGGGATGAAGCAGGTTGTTTTCTCTCCCTGTTCCTATGGGACTGCTGGTTTGACCCTCAGGGCATCCCTTTGTTTGGTGGCACCACAAGGAGGAATCTCATCCGAAGATCTTCTGATCCAGTGAGTGGAGTATGGGCACAGCTGAGGGTGCTGGAGTTTCACAGCTCCCGTGTCTCCCAGCACCAGGTGAGGGGTTTGGGTGTGGGCCGGGCTCCTGGCAGGGTTTGGGATGAGGAGCTGTGATCATTGGTAGGTCCCAGCCTGTCCTGTGCCCTTGAGCAATGCCATGGGAATTTTTCCCTGCTGTGAGTTTCTGCTGCTCCTGTTCGCTTCTCTCTTCTCCTTCTTGATTTTTATACATTGAACTTCCTTGAAAATGGAGGAAATGAAACCACAGGGCTTTTTTTGTGATTGACATGGGAGAGCCCAGCCTCCTCCCAGAGAAGAAATGAAATTTAGGGGAGGAGGCAAAAAAATTATCTCCCTGGCCATTTGTGTGGGCTGCAGGAGTTTGGGGGCCATGTGGTCTGGCAGGTGGGGGGACCCTGGCTGGGGTGTCCCTTGGGGAGGTCTTGGTGTGCCACAGTAACACAGTTCATCTCCTGGCTCTGCAGAATATCCCATTGGAGCCATGTGGCACGTGGAGCACGGATGTCGCAGGACAGAAGCTGCTGATCCCACTGGACAAGGTCCTGCTGCAGGGCTGGATCCCTTGCCCGTAGTTTTGAACCCTTTCCCAGCTGGGTAGATCCAGGCAAACTTTTCCTGCCCAGCCTCTAGATTTTGGGACTTGGGAATGTGTGTGGACCCTGGGAGAGGGAAGACATGGAGTGGAGAGGTGGAGAACAGGAGTAGATGGGGGTGAGGAGGAAGGGGATCTCCCTTTTCATATTGTCTTGGAAATATGGATCTTTGTCTCTTGGCAGCTGTGGTAAAAGCCATTTCTGCTGGCTTTCACACAGGGATCAGCACTCAGGAGGTCCCTGTATCCAGGTGAATCTCATCTGTGCCCTGGGTGCCAAAATCCTGAGCAGCCTTAGGAGACCCAAAGATCTGGGGGCTGGGGATCCAAGCATCCCAAATCTCGCCTAGACAACATGAGGGGCTGGGCACAGCTGTCCCAAAGCAGGGCCTCAACACCTGGCACACGTCCAACCTTGCCTTGGGATGCAACAGGAAATAACAGCACCTTCTTCTTCCTCCATGGGATGTGCATCCCTGTTGGAGCCTCTGTGCTGGGGGCAAGCGGGGTCTCGGGGACTGCACTGGGGATAGGTGCCATGCAGGGGAATGCCATCCACCTCACAGGACCAGTGGCACGGCTCCACAGGCCAGAACCCCCTGGTCACTCCCTGTGACCTGAAACTCGAGCACTGGCTCTGCTGTGCAGAGGAGTCCTGGTGCGAGGTTTGTCCCCAGAGCTGGCTTGTCCCTGGGAGCACTGGGACAGGCAGGAGCTGGTTCCCCCCTCACCCCCTCGTTCCCTGCCCGGCCCCCGAGGTTCCTCCTTGCCAGGGAGCTGTGTGTGAGGGCATGACCCGGGTTGTAAGTGCTGAGATCAGTAAGCGAAGAGCTCGTCCACGCTCTCTGCCTCCATGTGACTGCAGTTTCCGTTGCTCCTTCCGCAAAGGCTATATTGGTGCTCGGCGAGAGGGCGGGGGACACACACACACCCCGCGGGTCACCCCCACCCCTGGCCCCAAGAGCCCCCCGAGGGGCCGTTGGCTGCAGGATGGACCGAGCCAAACCCTGCGTGCTGCCCCACGTGGTGAGTACCTGTGCTGGGGGAAAACCCCACCGGGGGTTTTTGGGGAGCCCCTTGTGCCAGTCTGAGGATCTGTGGGGCCGTGTGTCGCTAATGTCCACGCTTGAAGAGCTGTGGCTGTGTGGGCTGAGGCTGGCATGAAGTGTGGGGAGCGCCCTGGGTGTGCCCAGAGCTCTTGGATGTGGGCTCTGGTGTGGGGCTGAGGGCAAGGGTTTCCTGCCAGGGTTGCTGCTCGCTCTTCTGGCTGGGCAGGTGCCATTCCTGCAGCTCCAGGGAGGAGCGGGAGCATGGAGGTTCTTCTTTGGAGAGGCCAAGAAAGGCTGTTTTTTGGGTGCAATGAGGACACAGCAGGGTCTCTTTCCTGCCACCCTGCTGGGTAAGAAGTGCTACCAAGGGCTTGGGAGGGCAAGAGGTGCAGTGTGTCAGCTGCACCCTCTTTGGGGAAGAGGGGCTTCCTCTCCACCCCCCCCAGATTACTAAATACTGCTTTGATAAGGCACCAGCTCAATGCTTTTGGCTGTCCCAAGGAAGGAGACAGCCCAGGACGTGCCTCTGCTCCCTCTGTGCTGCGAGGCTCCAGCTGCCTGGGCTGCCCAAAATAACCCCATTTCTTCTTCAAGCCATGGCAGTTATGAAAGCACCGTGTGCCGAGGCCTCACTGAGCCCTCATTGCTTATTTGCCTGAGTTTCAGCTTTTCCCCAGATGCAAATGCCGTCAGCTCCAGTCCCACCAAGTTAGTAATGGGGCAGGTTGTGCTGGAGAGCCTCTGATTCCCCGGGAGGGACTGTGGCAGGGGGCGGGTGCAGGGGGCCTCGGTGGGGGCTGGGGGGATGTCCCTCGGGGGAGGGTTTGATGCCAAGAGGGGGGACACGGGCCCTGCTGGGGGGGCTCTGCCCGAGGGATGCAGTTCAAGTGTTCACGAGCAGTTGTGCAGCTCTGATGGTGCCTTTCCCAGGTGCACTGCCCTGTGTGGGGACCGATCTGCCACCTCCCTGTCCCTGCTCTTCTCTTGCCCTCCAGGCTCAAACTGAGGGAGCCCCATGAGGGCTCCTGCTGGGGTGGGTGGGCTCGGTGCTGAGGCTCTTTGTCCCTTCTCCATGGGCAGCTCTGGGTGGCCCAGGCCACTTTTGGGGTGAGCAATCTGCAGCTTCTCACCTCCTGACCTCTGTCTCCACCTCCACAGGAGAGCCGCCACTGAGATGGAGGCCTCGCTCCCTGGTCTCTCCCTGCTCCTGGTCCTCCTGGCAGTGGGATGGGGAAGTGGCATAGTCGCAACCTGGGCATCATCTCTGGGTGGCTGCGAGCTCGTAAGTCCTCTCCTGTGAACCCTCACCCCTCTGACTGCTTGGTTGTGCCTGGCAAAACCTTGCATCAGCATCTCCAGACCTTCCCCATCCCAACTACTGGCTTGGAGTGGACTGGGATGCCAAGGCTTTAAACAGAGAACCACCTCCTTCATCTGCACTTTGCCCCCCTCCTCCTCATTTCCTGTCTCTTAGAGTGGGTTATAGATCCTCCTCTTGCTTTAGGTGCAGAGCACCGTGGACTGCACTAGGAGACAGTTGAGCTCCATCCCAGGAAATCTTCACGGTGATACCGAGGAGCTGTTGCTCGATGACAACACTATCCAGGCCCTGGGCAATGCCTCTCTGCTCCCGTACCCTCTGCTCTGCCATCTCAGTTTGACCAGGAACCGGCTGGAGGTCATCGAGCCCGGTGCCCTCCTCAGCAGCCAAGGCCTCGAGGTGCTCTCCTTGGCAGACAACCTCCTCTTCACCAACTACTCACTGACAGCAGCTGCTCTTTCTGCTCTGCCAGCCCTGAGGATGCTGGATCTAGCTGGAAACCGCCTCACTGAGGACATGGTGTCAGTTTTAGTCTGGAACCTATCTTCCTTGGAGTCCCTGTCTGTGGCCAGGAATGTGATCATGCGGCTGGACCCATCCATCTTCACAAACCTGACACAGCTGCTGGAGCTGAACCTGGAGAAGAACTACATCTTTGAGATTGACAGAGCTTTTGAAGGGCTGCAGAGGCTGCAGAGGCTCAACATAGCTTACAACTACCTCCCGTGTCTGGTGGGCTTCGGCCTGACGCAGCTCAGGGTGCTCAACGTCAGCAACAACGTTGTCGAGTGGTTTCTGGCCCTGGAGAGCGACGACCTCTTTGAGCTGGAGGTGCTGGATCTGTCCCACAACCGCCTGCTGTTCTTCCCTGTGCTGCCCCAGCACAGCAAGCTGCACTCCTTGCTGCTGCAGGACAACAAGATGAGCTTCTATGAGCGCCTCCCCAACGGCACATCCCTGGCCAACGTCACCGTGCAGTTCCTCATCGTTGATGGCAACTCCACCAACATCACCATGGTCAGGCTCTGGGATGAGCTCTGCCACAGCAACCTCTCCTCCCTGCGCCTCCTGGACATGAGCCAGAACCAGGTCTGGGGCCTGCCTGAGGGTTTCCTGGCCCAGATGCCCTCCCTGACCCAGCTGAAGCTCAACCAGAACTGCCTGGAGGCGTTTCAGCTGTTGGAGGAGGGCTCCTTAGCCATGTTGACGGAGCTGGACCTCAGTCAGAACTGGCTGGCAGAGCTGGGGGCAGAGGTGGGTGTCAGGGACATCCTGCCCAACCTGCAGCTCTTCAACCTCAGCACCAACAGGCTGAGGACGCTTCCTCCCGGGGTTTTCACCCACACCAGGAGGATCACTACCATGGACCTCAGCCACAACCGGGTCGACCTCTGTCCCCAGCCAGACGTTGAAGGTGAGGTGGAGAGTCCCCCCTGCGTGGACATCAGGGGTGTGGAGACCTTGACCCATCTCTCCTTGGTGGGCTGTGGTCTGCGGGGGCTGAGTGGCCACCCCTTCCAGGGGACATCGCTGAGGCACCTGGACCTCTCTGACAACCCCCAGGTGCTTTCGGGGGACCTGGCGTGGCTGCAGGACCTGGCCCTGACGCTGCAGGTGCTGTCTCTGAGGAACACCAGCCTCTCCTCTGCTGCCATGGACTTCTCTGCCCTCAACAGCCTCGAGCTCCTGGACCTTTCCAGGAATTCCTTGACCGACTTCCCCACCTCCCTGGGCGGCCTGAAGCTGCACAGCCTGGACCTGCGGGACAACTGTCTCCTGGCACTGCCGCCGGACGCGGCACGGACACCGCTGGGTGGGAGCCTGCGGGAGCTCTACCTCAGCCAAAACCCCTACAACTGCTGCACTCTGGGCTGGTGGGACGCCCTGCAGGGGCTCGAGGGGCTGCACATCCCCGACAGGCGGGAGGTGACCTGCAGCCACAGCTCCCGTGTGCTGAGCCCCGGGGCGCTGCCCGAGCCCGTCCTGCAGAGCTGCCGCTGGCAGACGGCAGACCTGGCGCTGCTCTACCTGGTGCTGGCTCTGCCCACCTGCCTCACGCTCCTGGTGGCCTTCGCTGTCGTCTTCCTCATGCTCAAGGAGAAGCTGCTAAAAATGGTGAAAAACCGGTGTGGGGTTTCCAGCCCTTACTGATGGCTGAGGAGGAGGAGGAAGGCCTTGGGAACAGGAATGCGAGTGGCTGGCTGGCCACTGACAGGATTATAGGTGATAACCCTTGTGAGGTCAGTGAGATGGAGATTTGATGGATGGAGGACACGGGATGCTGGGAGAGCTGCTGTTCCAGCCCTAATGGTACTCAAAGGATTCAGGGCTGTGTCTGGTGATGGAGCCTGGGAATCCTCAAGGGACAGGTTTGCAGCAGAAACCTTGAGCTGGTGTTGACAAGAGCTGAGTAGACAAGACATCAAACATCTCTTGGCTGAAGGAACAGGTTGCCCAAAGAAATTGTGGCTGCTCCATCCCTGGAAGTGTTCAAAGCCAGGTTGGACGGGGCTTGGAGCAACCTGGGACAGTGGAAGGTGTCCCTGCTCATGGCAGGGAGTGGAACCAGATGGTTTTTTAAAGTCCCTTCCAACCCAAACCATTCTGGGATTCTGTGACAGTTTTCCCCAGTGCTGTTTCCCCCCCCCTTCGGACAGTTCCTTTTATTTATTCCCACTTGCAGTCAATTCAAAACATTGTCCAGATCTGCAAACAGCCTTCACGAAGTGCCCTCGGCTGGAGCAAACCTCACCCGGGTGTTTCAGAGAAGGGTCTCTGCAGCCACAGCCTCCCACAGTGCTCTTGCTGGCACTGCCAAACTCACAGGCAGCCCTGGGCGTGCCCCCTGTGTGTGCTGATAAGATGGGCGTTGTCAGCAGGGCTGAAACACACATTTTGGGGGGTCTTTTCTTTGCTAAATCAGAGCACTGGTTAGAAAAGCCCATTAGAGCCTAATTTGCAACAATGTGAAATATCGATGGAAAGGCAGGACAGTATGGTGATATTTTATCATGGATTAAACAAGTAAAAGAAACAAGAAATTCCTCCTCGCTGTGGAATCCTCTTTCCTGTGGGTGTGCAGGGTTTCCTCCCCTCAGCTCTGTTGCAGCTCACACCATCCCTCCCAGAGCAGCAGTGCTACCTGGGGAAGTGCTGCTCTGTTCCTTGGAGGGTGACTGCGGGGGAAAGGAGAAGTGATGGTGGTTTGTGCTAACTCAAAAGCCCTGCTGAGAACCGGAGTGGCCTCATTCCCAGGGCACTGTTGGGATTTTTCCAGTGAAACATATTTAACTGGGAGCAGGAGGTGAAGGGAAGGATGCAGCAGTGCTGGTTGAGGGCACACTGGAGGTTTGTCCTTGTGTAGGTGGGCTCGAGTGGGGTGATGTGCTCGAGCCCACTGGAGTTGTCCTGGGAGGTGGTGGAGGGAGATGCCTGAGGCTGGTGTGGGGCTGGAGGATGTGAGGGTGCTGGGGTGGTGCAGGAAGGTGCAGGCAGCACGAGCCAGGCAGGGCAGCCCCTTCCCTGGCACAGAGGTGGGACAGGGTCTGCGGCCACGGGTGAGCCATACCAGGCTGGGAAATGGCATATGTTGGACCCAGCTGGCCCAGCCAGCAGCTCCACTGGGGCTGAGCATGGTCAAGGCTCTGGAAACCCAGCTGTCAGCCCTGGCTCAGAAATGGCCGCTTCCTGGCCCTGTTTTACACCAGGCCCAGCTGAGGAATCCCTCAGCCTCTTTCAGCCCTTCTTTTGCCCATAAGCTCCACCCTCGGGCGAAAGAAGTGACCTACAAGTGACCCTGTGCTGTCACCTGGCAGCGTTCTGGTGTCTCCCTGCTGGCAGGGTGAGAGTGTGCCCAATTCCTGGGGGCATTTCCCCCTGCTGTGGGTGCCAGGGCTGGCCTAGGAGGGTGGATTTGTTCACTCCCACCATGGCCAACAGCTTCTCCTTTCGGCAGGGGGATGTGGGTGCAGCTATGGGAGGAACCTGAGCACCTGGCACTGCCCCGGGCATGGATAAAAGGTGGGGGTTCCTGGTTGTACTGAGCCAAAGTGGAGGATACTCAACACTCTCCCATCACGGTGCCTGGAAAGCCGAGGCTCACCGGAACTGGGATGTGCATGGGATGTCAGGGCAACAAGAGGAGATGCCACTTTCAGGGTGGTGGATGTCCTTACAAAGCTGCTCTCACCATCCTTGAAAGGTCATGGCAACAGGGAAAGTCCTTGGTGACTGGAGAACCCAACTGTCCCACCCAACTTCACTAATGGCCAAAAGGACATCCCAGGGAGCAACAAGGCAGTCACTTTCATGTTGGGAAAACCATGGAGTATCCTTTGTTTGGAGCACATTTCTAGAAGGTGTCTGAAAGCATGGATTGATGAGGGTGCTTGCCCAACCTGCTTTCCTCTCGGGCTGAAATTTCGAGATGTAATCTGTAGGCAAGGGCAAAGTAGTGGGTGCCATTTACCTCAGCTTCAGCAAGGCTTTGGAGACTCTGTCCCATAACGTTCTTCATCCAAGTGTGGATGTCACAGCCTTGGATGGGTGGGCAGCCAGGCAGGTTAGGCTCAGTTGGAAGGTGAAGCACACAAGGTTAGTAGGAGGCTGGTGGGAGGGTCTGGTTTGGGATCTGTCCCGTTTCATCTTTGTCCATGATCTAAAGAAGGCTGTGGAGTGTCAAGTTCACAGATGAGCCCAAACTGGGAGGACCAGTAGGGCTCCATCCTGAGGAGGTGTGAGCTGGAGGAACGGGCCAGCAGGACCCTCCCAGTCCAGGAAGGCCATTACCCCACTCACTCAGCACTTGTTAGACCTCATGTAGCCCTGACTGGTGAGGAGGGCATGTCCAGGGAGGGGGTGCAGCCACATCCCCTGAGCCCAGCCAGGACAAAGCCGGGTGCAGGCTGGCTGTGGAGGGGAAGTCTCCATGGCCCCCATCCCTCTGAGGTGGGAGATCTTTCTATGCTGTTCTGTTGCAGTTTGTTGAGGCAAGGCCTGTGCCAGAGCCCCACACACTCTTTCCAGTCCTGCAAGAGCTGAGTCAGGCTTTAGGTTTTGTTGATTTTGGCAAGTGAGGCATCAGCTTCCATTTCTGTTCTCACTGAAGACCCCCCTTGGCCAAGCGTGAGCTCCCTCCCCCTCTGCAGTGATGGCAAAGCACCGTGGCTTCCCTCACACTGTTCCAGATTTCCAGAGATCCCTCCATCATTCCAGTGTGTAGGAGGAGAGCTCCTCCAGCCCCAGCTCCTGCGCTGCCACAGGACGTCTTACTGATAAATTTCACATGTTTTAATTAGTCTGTGGTTGCAAGGAGGAAAGCAGGAACTAGTCTGGAAGGCCATTTACAACTCCTCTTGGTTACCTCGGGCAGCAGTTTGTCAGCTCGGGAGGAAGGCCCATCCTACACACAGTCCTCACAGCCACCTGGGTTTGGAAAGCCAAAACTCGGGAAGCTTTTGGAGTTGTGCAGTTTCCTAAACAGTCCTAAACTCAGTCCCCCAGTTGTTGCAGGACAGCAGGATTTGGCTGTACAGACCAGCTGAGGTAGAGAGTAGGAATAAAATCTTCAGTGGGATGAGTAAAGGTTTTGTTTTCCTCTACAACCACCCCCAGCCTTTGACCTTATACCACTTTTTTTTTTTTGGATACTTGAAGCACATTCTCCCAGAACTGAGCACTTATGAGAAAGCATCATCCAACAGTTTGAAATCACTGTGTTTTCAAAAGATATTCCTTTTCTTAAACATAAGCATTTATATTTATTATAAGGTACAACTGGAGATTTAAGCATTGCTTGGGAAATGTGAGAGTAATATCCTCTTGTGTTGATTTATCCAGAAAGATTGATATACATTTAACTTCCCAGCAGGCAATAAGAAACACTTGTGCAACACAGCTTTAACAGTGCTTTCAGGACATAAATATTTAACACTTCATTTTCAGCCAAAGCTGACTGAAATGTAAAAAAATCGAAAGATCAAATAATTTAAAATTCGTTTATATAGGAAAAGACTAAAACCACGCAACAATTTCAGCAGCCCAGTTTCCATTTCATCAAGTCTGGCTTCTTAAACAAAGCTCACTTAAACCTGGGATTGCTGTGACCTCTCTGTTTCTCTGTAGCCACAGGTCAACGTGGTCCTCTCTGCTGGGACAGTGAGGTTTGTCCCTGAGCTGCCCATCCAACACACCTTTGCCTGCAATCAGAATTCTTCATCTGACTCCACGTCCCAGCCACAGGACTCCAGCTTCTCATCCTGCAGGAACTCCACCTCAATGTCATAGATGAAATCAGGGTCATCCTTCTTCTTCCTGTTCTTTTCGAAGAGCTCATCCATGATGCTCTTCCTCTTGGCTAGTTCCTTGTCATCCAGTTTGTTCATATCCTCCTCTGGGTCAATGGTCTCTTGCTGCCGGAACTTTTCCAAGCTCTCAGCCAGGCTCTCTCCTCCCAGATGACCCCTCAGCAAACTGTAGAGCTTCTGGAGCTGCCCCAGTGAGACCCCTTCCAGATAGGCCTTGTGCCGAGGGTTGTTCTTCAGCTGCTCGGCGGCCGCACCGCAGTCTGGACACAAAAACCACCACAGCCCTTACAGCTGCGAGCAAAGCTCTTCCCACACACACACATTTCCTCCCAGTCCCTCCCAGGAGTGTCCCTCCAAACTTTCCAGACTCAGAGGGACACTTTGCAGGTTAAGACGGAGCCCTGGGCTCCTCAGGGAGACAGTGGCACCTCAAAACACTCTTCTCTGGTAAGAAGCTACTCAGTGGTTACTAACTATGCTGTTACCAAGGAGTTCCTCTCCGTGTGTCTGGAGGGACTGGGGAATGCTGAGGTGAATGAATGCACCTCACCTGAGAACTTGGAGAAATTCCTGACGGGCATGATGCGCCGGCGAGTCTTATCCTGGCTGTTGTCTCTGTAGATGAGCACAATGGATGGGGGCTGGAAGCAGATCCCACACTTCTGTGCAGTGAAAGTCATCCTGGTCCTGCTGCTGGCTGTGGCTTCATCAGAGTCCTCGGGAATGGGGAACCTCACTGGGGAACAGGGAAAAAGGAAATAAAGTGTGAGTGTGTCTCAGCGCTGTCTTTTTGTCAGGAGTGAAGTGACACGTTCAGCAAAATCACAGAGTCATGGAATGGTGTGGATGGGAAGGGACCTTAATGCCCATCCCATTCCACCCCCTGCCATGGGCAGGGACACCTTCCACTGTCCCAGGTGGCTCCAACCTGGCCTTGGACACTTCCAGGGATGGGGCAGCCACAGCTTCTCTGGGAGCCTCCCCACCCTCACAGGGAAGAATTCCCTCATTTGTCTCTGTTTCTGCCACAAACCTGGCAACGAAAATACAAATTAATTTTAAGGAGAAGAGATGATGTTACATTTTAAATTAAGGCAGGTAAGGACCACTGAACTCTCAAGTCCCAGCACTTCAGTGAGCTACTGCCTGCGGGAGGTTATGGAGTTCATCCCTCAGCATCCTTTTTACTTCTCTCTGAAGCATTTGGTCTTGCAACAGGAGAGGGGGAGCATCAGTCTGATTGGCAGCAACAACTTCTCTTTTCTGCCTTATCACACTTGTCCCAAAATGCTCCTGGGAACTACTCAGCATCAGCTCTGCCCTTGGCTCCACCCCCTTTGTGGGTGAAAATTAATTAAATCAATTATGAAATTAAATTAGAGGAAATCTAAAGATCCAAATTTGCTGCAGATGCTATTTCCCAGCTCAGAGTACAGCAATGAGTGCATGTGTTACTTTTATTTTGGTTTAAGTAAGTGACAATAAGCCAAATGTGAGCTGAGACTGCCCTACAGACTGCAGTGAGGCAAAGTAACAAACTAAACCCCCCCAAATCAATGTATATCTCTAAACTCAGAAAAAATTCATTAATCTTGAAAAGCTGCTTTGAAGCAGTGTTGAAAAGTCCTCCTCCTTTGTTAAAAGTCACATAGGAAAGAGTTCAAATTTGCAGTAATGTCTTTAACAGTGGAGATTAACCACCCTAGGATGTCCAAGGCCAGGCTGGACGGGGCTTGGAGCAATCTGGGATAGTGGAAGGTGTCCCTGCCCATGGCAGGGGGTGGCACTGGATGAGCTTTCAGGCCCCTTCAACCCAAACCATCACAGATCCCAGGGCGGGTCAGGCTGGAAGGGACCGCAGTGTCCCATGTGGTGCCACCTCCTGCTAGAGCAGGGCCATCCCAGAGCACACGGCACACGATTGTCCATTGTTCTGGAATATCCCCAGGGAGGAGACTCCGCCCCTCTCTGTCCAACCTGCTCAGTGCTGGGTCACTGCCCAGGCAAGAAGTTCTTCCTCATGTCCAGGGGGAACTTCCCGGGCCTCAGTTCCTGCCCGTTCCTCTGGTGCCATCGCTGGGCCCCCCCGAGCAGAGCCTGGTCCATGCTCTGCCCCCTCCCTGCACCCCCAGGGGTGAGGGCCCCTCTCAGGGACTGGTCTGGAGCTGAACAGCCCCAGCTCCCTCAGCCTTCCCTGGGCACAGAGATGCTCCAGCCCTTCAGCATCTCCGCAGCCTCCGCTGGCCCCGCTTCAGGAGCTCCATGTCTCTCTCATACTTTCGCCCCTCCCCTCACCTGGGGCTCGGCAGGGCCGGGCACGAAGGTGCTGGCGTTTGTTCTTCCCTTTCCTCCTCCTTCTCCC
>WEIV01011014.1:246842-288574 GCA_013390005.1 Calyptomena viridis | reverse complement strand
GAAGCGGGATCGCGGGTCGGCGCCGCCGGGATGGATCCCTGCGGGAAACCCGCGCCCTGCCGTCGGTGCCCCCCTGAAACCCGCTGGTTTTACTGGTGCCCGGGTTTTCGGCCTTATTTCTGTCGCTGCTTTTGGTATTTACCTCGTCAAAGCCACGCAGGGGGGTTTAGAATGGCAGAATCCCGAAATGGTTTGGGTTGGAAGGGACCTCAGAGCTCGTCTCGTCCCACCCCCTGCCATGGGCAGGGACACCTTCCACTGTCCCAAGTTGTTCCAACCTGGCCTTGGACACTTCCAGGGATGGGGCAGCCACAGCTTCTCTGGGCAACCTGTGCCAGGGCCTCCCCACCCTCCCAGCCAAGAATTCCTTCCCAATATCCCATCTAAATCTACTTTTAGCACGTTAATGGTAACGGGGAGCAGGGAGGGTAAAGCTGGATTGAGCCATGTGGCGAGTGCCCAAAGGCTGATTTGGGAGCAGAGATTTCATCGGCTGCTTTCGAGGAGCAGGGCTGTACTTTGCCTGTAGCCAAAATAAATGAGTTCACGTGCTGCCTTCTGGCCAGTGCTGTCCCTCTGAATGTAGAATAGAATCCTCATTTTGGAGGTCTTGCAGTAATAGGAATGTTTGAGGCAATTCAAGCATAGTGTGTTGTGTGTTTTCTATCATCCTGTTTCCGTCTTTCTTTGGATTTTTGTCTGGTTTTTGGTGTTTTTTATACTTGAAAAAACAGGGCCTGCTCGAGAGAGTGTGGGATTTTCTTTGCAGCTGGAGTGTCCTCACAATGTGAATCCTGGAGTGGTACCTCCCTAAAAAAACAGGTTCTTGTTACTTGGTGCTTCAGTTTCTTCATTTTGGAGACGAAGGTAATTAAACTCACAGGGATATTGTAGGGGGAGCTTTAAAAATGTGTTACCAGAGAAGTGGTTCATTATTGCAGACTGAAATAAAGTAGAAGCAAAGCAGAATTATAAAAGTGCAAAACCTTTGTGGTGTTGTGTTGTTGAGTAGAATATTTGAGATAATAAGAGTACTTTAAACAAAGTGCACTGGATCATGTTTTAGAGGCAGGGAAAGCCTCACTCCAAAGGTCACCGGTGGGGCATTGCAGTTCTTGAGGCCAGAACACAAATCCTTGAGGAAGAGTGACGTGGATCTTCTGTGTTGTCTTAAGTTGTGAGTGGAGTTTGCTTCATCTTCATGTTGTTAAAACAGAAATATCAGACTGTTAACTGTGGAATAATGGCTCTGTGTGGATATGTTGCACTTTTTAATCCCATACAGTGTGAGGTGCATCCAAGGCCTGTGCTCTGCTGTGCAGTATGCTGTCAGAGGTGGATTTACTGGGATGAAATCTGTACTGGGATACAACCTGACCAGCTGGGAAGTTTATTCCTGGAGGCACCTGCTTGTGCTCCTTCTCTGGGCTGGATGTTGGAGTGGATGAGGGGGATGCTTTGACCACGTATGGCAGCTCCAATCTGGGGCTTATTTTAAAATGAAATCCTTCTAAAACCTGCTTTTGTTGTCTGTCAGCATTTTGGTTATGTTTAAAAGGTACTTTTTTTCAAGCACCCTTGGTTTTGAAATAACTTTAGAATTAAGAGCATTGATGGACGCTGCGGATTTTGCTCTGGTGATGATAAGAAAAGCTGCAGGGACCCCAACCTCCAGTCTGTGTGTTATTAATAAGATACATCTGCTTCAGAGCTCCTCCATCTGCCTTGGGTTGGTTTTGTTTGGATTTTTTCCCCTGTTATCTGTTTTCTGCATTAGGAGGTTTGTGCCAGTGTTTTCTCGTTCCTCACAACACACATTTTCTGACGTGGCCGCCACAACAGAGAAGCAGCTCTTTGTTCTTCAAACAACCCCGAGTTCGAGGCACTGCTCTGGGTGGCCAGGGACAGGGACACCACCAGCAGAGCTCCAGTCCTGCCTTGCAAACTGGGACAGAGCTTTGGAAGGGAGCTGGGTCTCCAGAGCATCCCTGAGGAGATGGAAGTGGAGGGCTGGTGATGAGGAGAGCAAGGGAAAGGAGGGACTTCATCAGCCATGCGTTAATGTGCATCCTTAAGGAATATATTGCTGCTGGCAGTTAGGAAAAGGCCAAAATAACGCGGTGGTGGAGTTTTCCCTAATTTTCCTGGGAACACGGTTGCTGTGATCACTCTGCCTTGTCCAAGCAAAGGCTCTCTTTTGGGCTGGGATTGATTCAGGAAGGCCGTACCAACCTCCACTTCCAGTTTTCCGAGCAGGCACCTCCTTCCTAAATCCAAATCCAACGTGACTGGCTGGCCCCAGACTTTGAGGGTGCTTTGTATGTGCTCAGTGTCCTCCTGAAGGGGTTTCTGTCCCCGCCCTGGCAGTGCCAGGGATAACCAGTCCCCTGGGTGCCAGTTTGAGCAGGGCAGCACCACGGAGGAGGCTGCAGCTCCTGCCAGCCTTCCCGAGGACGTGGGGAACAGGGAAAAGGAATCCAGGGCACTCGGCAAAGGACAAGGAACCCTTGAGCAGGGCAGGAGTTTGAAGGCAGTTTCGTTTTAGCTAGGAAACACCGTTCCCTGAAGGCCTAAGGATTCTTATCGGGCTTTCCTGTTTGGAATCACAGAGTCTTGAGCTTGATAAGACCTTAGAAAGCCCTTGTTTGCATTTAAATGCAGGTGGTGGTAGGTGTTTTCAGGTCCCGGTGACCTGCCAGGGATGGGAGGTGCAGGTGGAGCTCAAGGTTTGTGGGAGCTCAGAGCGCGGTGTTACCTAAAGTTGGTAAAATTGTTGCCTTTAATGGGAAAATACACACTTTAGTGTTTGCGTTTTGACTGATGTAGTGATTGGTGTCTGTCACTGAGAGGTGGAAATGCTGCTCTTGGTCCCAACGCCCTGACTTGCCATTTTTTTCTTAATTGGATCATTCTTTCTGTTTTCTCAGCTGGGAATGGGGATTAACCAGGCTTTGGGAATGTCTCACCTGGCAGGCAGGGAGAGGTAAGTGCTGGGAAAATGCCTTAAAATTGAGTGGAGTTTCAGTTTTCCTGGTGAGATAAATTTTGATTTGGCACACTGTGAATTCACAAAAGGAATTCCTCATGCTTCCTAAAGGCTACAGTCCATTGAAAAGCCTCAGAAATTGGTGAGGCAGCTCTTTTCCTTCAGGCAAAGCAAGTGGGTTTTGAAATTCTCAAGTAGATGTATCTGATTTCTGTGCTTAGAGTTGTTTGAGTAAGGACACCTTACCAGGGAAATACAGTATTTTTAAGACTTCTAGAAAATACTGGGGGCTCTGTGTAATTGATAGATCATCCTTTCCTAGAGGATCTGGGTGTTGGTGTAGCTCTGGCAATGCCCCCAAGTTCAGTGGAATTTGAATCTTTGACAAGGCTCTTCTCTCAGCCAATGAACAAAAATTGTCTTTAAAGGAATTCTTTTGATAAGGCAGGTTTAATTACTTCTAGTTCTGTCGTTTCATTTAAAACAAAAGCAGCTGAGGCAGCAGTGAGTGGGATTTAAGGGGTGCTCAGTGTTTTAAGAGAGGATTTAACATCACATGGAGCAGAGTGAGGGCAGCTGGCAGGTGCATTCAGGAATGGAAATACACGGAAAAGTCTTTCCAATTCAACTTCTACCTTTTTTTATTTTTTTCCCCTGAAGTTTTCTGCTTCCTGTTTAAGTGCTGGATGTTTGGAGCTGTGTGTCCCCACTGGAGTTAAACTGTCAGCACATGGAGGCTTTCCCATAACTCCTTTAATGAGTGAAATTAGACTTATCTGATGGAGTGGGGCTTATTTTAGCAACTAATGTGATATTTTCTACTCTTTGCTGCATTTGTTTTTCATTTACAGTCATTTTTAACTTTAATTAGCAGAAGAATCTCTGGAACAGAGTGAGAAAAGCTGTTCCTGGAAGACGCTTTTTAAAATCACCTTTGAATATGTAATCCATTTCCTCTTGAAAAGGTCTCCAATAAAGTAAGGACCTGGAGAAATGAAGATTTCTTTCCCCTAAGCCTGTCTCTAGCAAAAGGCATCGTGTTTTAAAGGGATCTGGGGATTTGGGCTGCAGGCAGGAGCTGCCTGGGCAGATTCTTGTGGAAAGAGCTCACTGCAAGGGGCTAAATTGAAAGTGCACTTCAGTTCCTAAATTATCTTCTTTAGGGAGCAACAAAGTAATTGTTTAATAAGTTAGGTTAATATTTGGAAGTGAGCAACTTTTAAAATCCCCTAACACTACTGAAAAGGTAAATTTGTTTTTTTATACTGTGATTAAATAAGCTGAGTGCCTGAGGTTGTACCAGGACATGAAATCCACCTGCTGCCATGGAACCAGACAAACCCTGGCCATGAGGTGTTGGGGACTCATTGCTTTTGTCACTGCTACTTTTTCTTTCCAGTCCTTCTGCACCTATTTTATGTATAGTTTTTATGTGTTTATTTTTTTAGAGGGAACATGTGTTAAAATTTTTCAGTCAGGACTATTTTTCCAGGCAGCTGCTGGAAATACAAATCAAAAATTCAGAGTAGTTCAGTAGGGCTGGTTTCTTTACAAGCAGAGCTGTGGTTTTTAGCATGTGGGTGTGATGTCATTCATTTTCTTATTTATTAATAATTATTCCACTGTAAGATATTATACTTCTGAGAGGTTTTATTCTCTTCCTCCTCCTTGGCTTGTTGTGTGCATGCTGGAAAGTCTTTTTGCAGCACAAGGAAACGTACTCAAGCTTAGTAAACCTGGATGGAGTTTTACTGTGGAAGAAGTTAAGACACATGGTAAACCTATAAATCCACAGCAGCCTGACTAGAGCTTGGAGCATCTCAGGAATAAAATTTCAGTGTCTTAAAAATACATGTATAGAAACAAGAGTTGGGGAATAAATGGAAAGAATAAGGGATAAGTGAAAATACCAAGATAAAATTATTTTTAATTTGGTTTAATTTGTGATAGTGATGACTTTGTCCAGCAAAACAAATTTTTTTTTATTAGCACTGTTGGGATTTGAGTGATTTTTTGGGTGATGCATTCCTAGTGAGCAGTGTGAGGACAGACTGGTGGCAAGTGGCTGCCCAAACTGATGTTTCCTGGGCTCTCCTGGTTGCCAGGTTTAATAGAGATCTTTATTTCCATTTTGCTCTATTGAAATGGCTTTACTGAAATTCACTTCCTGTTTTCTTGACAATTGAAAGGACCTGAGAAAATTTTCCCTTAGATGACAAACTCTTGGAAAGCTGGCCACTTCTAGAGGTATGATGGCAAGGTTAGCTTCCTTCCATAGTTAAATAAAATTATTAGAGCAGATTCAGTAAGGTTGCACTGAAATCTTACAATTCTGCCTGTGTCACTCATTGTTTATTGGACAGGCACAGTTACGTATGTTCCTGTGTTAAACTCAGAATTTGTGCAACAATGTGAGGAGGTTTTTTCAAGTCTTTTGCAGCTTTCAAAGTTTGATATTATGTTTTGTCAACTGTTTCAATATTATTTTAAGTTGACAGCTTCCTTTGGAAGCTCTTCAGCTTCCCAGGGTGCTGGTTGTCCTGCCTGGTTGTAATTTTCACAGGCCTTTTGTCTATTCATTTTGTACTTTTATTTTTTATTTTTTAAAAAATATTTCATTCTTGAGCTGTAAAATCAATTTTTGTGGCTCAGCATCCTATGGTCATGGATAGTAATCCCTCAGTATGTTAATATTGGTGGGATGTATCCAATCACTTTGAAAATTTGATAAATTTAATTACTCACAATTAGTGTTTAAGCTGTTGTACATTTCTTTACATAAATAAGCTTGTGGTATTTTTATCATACATTTGATTTATGACTTGTGAGAAGCATATGGGGTAGCAAAAACACAGAAGAGTTTGGGGCTTTTCATATTTTTTTCCCTACTTACTGGCTCCTGTAGTTTCCTGTAGGCTTGGCAAAAATTAATTTCCACATCAGCATAAAAATTATTTATATATTTTGAATTATGATACAATTCCATGCTTTTTTGGCTGTTTGGTATGTTTTCATTTGTAGCCTGTCCACTGTTTCTGGGTGGTTTGGATTTGTTTTAACAGTGATTTAGATAAAAAGCTGTTTATGAGTGAGAGTCATAAGGGAAGGAACAACTTAAAAAAACCCTGAAATTAGAAAATTAGGTTAGAAACTCATTCTGGCCACCAGTATTTTGAATACAAATTGTTATTTCCAGCATCCAAATGAGTGGTCTGGCACCCTGGAAGATATACAAGAACATTTGCTGAAATTTTAAGGAATTGCTGCATTAAGCTGTACATCACTATGTTGCTTGTATGCGAGCAAGTAATTTTAAAGTAATCTTTAAAACTAAATTTAAATTAAATTTTTAATTAAAATTTAAATTAAATTAAATTTAAATCTGTAACAGGACACAAAGCAAACTAGGGCAGTATCCCAACAGGGGCACTGGAGTGTGAACAGGGGTGAGGGATTTACAGAGCCCCTTCACCTTGTTCACTTTTCCTTCTTTTTTAAGGAAAGGAGTTTCACAGTTTTTTGGTTTTCTGTTGATGAACCCAGGTCTAATGTCCCAAGTTGTCCGTGGTTATTCGTGGTGATTTGGATTGTGGCAGCTGCTGTTTGTGCTCTTTACACTGTTCATTGTGTCTTGAAACAGTGGGGAATAGAGTTAAATATGCAGGAAAAATAAGAGTGGCTTGTCTGTGTGTGCAACACCTGTAAAACCTGGAGGCTCAGCAGTGTAGGGACAGTCCTGAGACACTCCTACAAACTGGGGCACGAGTGTGAGGGAGTATTTTATTCAGGTTCTGACTTCATCCCATGGTGCTGAGCTGCTGTTGGTAGGGAAATGTCAGGGTGACCCTTCCTGAGCGTGGTGCTTTCTCATTAAGTAATTAAAACATGCCACGGGGAGTATTGTATCCAGCTCTGGAGTCCTCAGCAGAAGAATCCTGTGGAAGAATCCTGTTGGAGGAAGTCCAGGAGAGGCCATGGAGCTGCTCCAAGGGCTGGAGCCCCTCTGCTCTGGAGCCAGGCTGGGAGAGCTGGGGGTGTTCACCTGGAGGAGGGAAGGATGCAGGGAGACCTCAGAGCCCCTTCCAGAGCCTAAAGGAGGCTTAAAGAGGGAGAGCAACTTTCTACATGGGCAGACAGCGATAGCACAAAGGGAATTTTGAAATTAAGAGAGGAGAGATTTAGGTCAGATGTTAGAAAGGACTCCTTATCTGTGAGGGTGGCACAGGTTCCCAGAGAAGCTGTGGCTGCCCCATCCCTGGAAGTGTCCAAGGCCGGGTTGGATGAGGCTTGGAGCAACCTGGGGTGGTGGAAGGCGTCCCTGCCCATGGCTTTAAGGTCCCTTCCACACACAGCTTGCCCAGTGCAGCAGTGGGATGCTGCTGCTGGAATTGGGAATGGGATTGGGAAATGAGCCGTGTCCACCCAGGCCGTCTCTGGCAGGGAGGGGGCGTTTTTGGAAGACCTGTTGCCACACTCAAGTGCTTTTGCTATTTACAGACCCTGAATTTGATTTCTTGTAGCCTTTTGCTCTTCCTGGCCGAATTTGTGTCCCGTGTGGGTGTGGAGGAGGTGCCTTGAGCCTGGAAAGAGGCAGGATTTCCCACTGTGGCATTTCGTGGCAGGCTGGCAATGCCAGAAGAGTGGAGGGTTTGGCCCCAGGGCTGTTTTGCTGAACTGGGTTAACTGTAGTGGAAGCGAGGCTTGGGCAGCCACTAGAGAGAAACAAAGAGCTCTATTCTGAGTGCCTGTGAAAAAGAGAGCTCTTCTGGAGGGAGACATTGCATCTTTCCCCTTTGTCTTTTCCCTTTTTGCCCATAGCTCCCAGCTCTACCAGCGTGATGAGGGCGTGACAGATCCCTTAACCTTGGATTCTTTCTGGCTTTGCCATCCTCATACACACTTTGTGTTACCTCTTCTCTTTTCAGCTGCCTCTAATCTGCATGGGGAAGCCTTGGCCTTGCCTTACTATTGCCTAATTATATTTCCAGAGGTTAAAAGGAAGGTTAAAAGAGCTTTTTTGAGGTTACTGGTCATCCTTCTACACTCCACCAGCAGCCTGATGTTTTTAGAGCTGTGTTGTTGCTCTGTTGGGTGGTGAATCTCCAGGTTCAAGAGCTGTGAATTCTGTTGTTAGTACAGAAGTGCACCAAGCTCTACAGGTACCTTGTGCAGGGCAGCCTTTATTCAAATAACTTTTGCTCTGGAATGTGTGGGCCCTCCCTGCCTGTAAATGTCAGCTTTAATTAAGAGAGAATCTGAACGATGAGATGCAGACTGACTTTTTTTTTTTTTCTTGTAAACTTTCCCTGCTTGCCCTTTTCCCCATTCTCGTTTGATCTTTAGAAAACCTCAGCTTGTGAAAAGAAAGGCTGAAAAGTGTCTGCTAGGTGGTGAAATATGAGTAAGCACAAACACCTTGAATCATGGATTTGCATGCGCTGTGCCCGCCGCCGGCTGCCTCGTCTGCCTTTGGTTGACTCAGGATTTTTGGGAGGCAGAGCAGGGATAATTTCCTTGCCGAGCACTGAACAGGCTGGTTCCAACCCCTTGGAGTGGGTGTTATCATCCTGCATCTTTGCACAACGGTTCCTTGAAGGAAAACTCTGGCTGTGGGCTGTGTAAAATGGAACTGAATTCAGCTGGTAGGAGGCAACTCCAGAGGGTGGGAACGGATCCCTTGGTTTAATTCCTGCTCCACCACACTCTGCACCTCTGCTGCCTCATGTGAGAATGAGCATCTGTGGCCAGCAGCTCATCCCTCTGCCTGCTTTCTGTGCACTGCTCTCACCAGCTGTCTTGCCAAGTGAGTTATCCTGCCAAACCCGAGGGAAATGGGACATAAAGACACGTGGGAAGTCACTCCTGAGGCCTGGGCTGTTTCAGAGGTGATAGGGCAGAGAAATTGTTCCTGGTTGGCTGGTGCTAAAATGCCACCCCAGTTGGGTAGAGCCACATTGATTTTATGAAGCAGAAGGGAGGGCTCAGGTGGGTGTTGATGGCCCTGCAGGTTAAAAGGCAAAGTGGGGATGAATCACAAGACTCACAGGTGGCCCCAGCACTCAGCAAAGCCAAGTATAGTTAATTTGCTTAAATTTTCTATGCCCTAATGGGCTTTTACCAGGACTCTTGCACATCTTGCCTCTAGTCTGGGCCTACTCAGATTTTCCCTGTTGATATCTTTTTCAGTCACAGTCTTCCTTGGAAGAGTGGGATCTGTTTTAATTTTGAGAATGACATTTTTGCAGCCTGATTGCTCGTTTTCAAAGCAGGGTTTTGAAGGTCTGCTCAGTGCCTTAAGGAGTCAATAATTGCTGCACGCTGTAATGGACTTTTGCAATGGTTTTGAAGAATATTTTTCTCTAGGAAGCCTTAGTAACACTTTCAAATACCCCTTGAATAGGATATTTGTCTTGTGTAACGTGATCCATGGCAAGCATATCTATTACAGTTTTGGAGAGGCCATTCCTTCTTCTGGACTGAAGATGGTTTCCTTTCTGCTTTTTTTATTTCTTCTGCTCCACCATGATTTTTATCTTCTTTTTTCCCCTCGGTCTCTTTATCACTTGGCAATTAAACAGCAATTATTTGTGCTGTGTTTTCCCTTGTATTTGTATGATTCTGCAAAAATCATAAGGAAATTAAGATGTTGGAAAAAGACAAATTGGAAAGCATTCAGCTGAGTGTGTTCTATGTGTCATCCAGTCTGATTTTGCCAAATCAGGCTGAGTTTCACCTATACTCTTTCCTCTGCCACATGTAAAGGGAAATAAAGGTAAGATGCCAAGAAAGGACCTGTTTATAAACCTGATGGTGGTTGGTTTGGTGTCCCTTTGTAAATCCTCATGAAAAATTTATTTGGCTCAGATATTTTTTTTTAATTTCTATTTTTTTTGCTGCTTTCTCAACTGCATCATTTGAAGGCCGTGTATCTCATTTGTGCTTCTAAATTAGGGAGATCGGAGCTTTTTTGGAGTATTTTAGGGCAGTGTCGTTTCCTCTCCCCTCCCCATAAGGAAAAACCAAATAAAAATAATTTGGCACTGACCAAATACTTTTGTCTGAGACCCCCTGAAGGTGGAAGGAGATGTTTGAGCACGTCCTGTGGAGGTTGGAGCCTGTCTTTCCAGGTCTGGGATGGCTCCGGAGCATCCGCACGTGTTTCTAATAAGTGGAGGTGGAACAGATGATCCTGCTTGGCTCTTCCTGGCCACTCTCATGGTTGCTCTGGGCCGTGCTTTTGCTCGAGTCCTCCCTTGGCAGGCAGAAGATTTGCAAATGCCTTTGCCAAGTCTGCAAGAAAGTAATTCTTTGTCTGCCACTGCTGGTGGTTTTTTTTTTTTTGCACAGTTCTCCGGGTCGAAATGATAAGTATTTTCAGTCTCTGAAGGTAGTCTCGTTCTGTCCCAAAAAAACCTCCTTTTTGGATCTGAATAGATAAATCTTGTGGATCCAAATGCTTCGAGCTGGAAAGCGAAAGATCCCAAAAGACTTGTTTTGTTTTGCGTGGAGAAGACGAGGATGGAGATTTGCTGTTTTATGAATTTTTCTGCAGCAGTGAAATAATTCGAAGCTGCTGAACTAAGAGGCTGTTAGTGGTGGGGCAGGAAGCTGTGGCTAGGTAGCACCATCTGAATAAAAACTTGTCAGAAGGCTGCTTTCTGCTAATCCCTGGGAGGAAGTGAGCTATAATCAGCACTAAATGAGCTAATCACAGGAAATCTATTGCTCAACAGGAGCCTTTAAAAAAATAAAAAAGGAGGGGGCGGGGAGAAAAGAAGAATATCCATGGAGACATTTCATTCTGCTTTTGGGCTCCTAAATCTGTTTGATCTTAGAAGATGGAATATCTGGTGAAATGAGCAGCCCTCTAATCTTCACTTAAAAACTGAACCTCTTTTCTGGAATAATGAAGCAGGTGGTTTTCAGGTAGTTCTGCAGTTCAGGTGTTGCCCCAGAAAGGTCCTGCAGCTGTAATAGCACATCAAGAATTAGAATTTCAAGAACCAAGTGGTTGAGTTTCTTAATGCATTGCTAGCCTGAAACCCATAACTTCTCCTTTTTGGTCAGTCATGCAAAATGAACTTAAATTCGTTGTTTGTGTTGTTCCTTCTGTGTTGTGCCACTAATAGTAAATGAGAGGAGTAATTTTGAATAGAACTGAGTTCAGTTTGCAGTTCTGTGATTCTCCTGCCACAAATTTATTTGATTTATTTAACTGCGTTGGTTCTGACTCCTCAGAGATCAGTGGCAGTGTAAAGCACAGTATTGTGTGCCAGGAGTGGGAATTTATGTGCATGTTTTCAAACAGCTCTCAGCTTGATGTGATCTGTGTTAGGTTTCTTCCCAAGCAGTATTCCAGTTTAGTTTTGCATCACATCCCAGGCAGTGAAATACAGGTGCAGCCTGGGCTCCCCAAATATATTAATTTGAACATCTTAAGAAGACAAATTCAAGTCAGCACGATGTGAGAACTTTCTACACCAGCCGTTTGATTTGACACAAGATCTCATCTACCTATCCCTGCTGGGGCTTTGCAAGGAGGCTGCTGTGTGTGACCAGAATGCAGGTTTAAAACTCAATCTGCTCAAATACAAGTGCTCCAGGGAAAACGGGACATAGGAAAATGATGGACTTCAACTGAATTTTATTGCTTTTTAGTCGTTCTGCAAACAAGTTTGAGAGGAAAAAGGTTGGTGTTTTTCTAGAAGTCAGAGGAGCTAAATAGCAGCACACAGCTGGGATGGGGTGGGAGTGTATGCCAGGCTCCATCCCGATCCTGAGGGAGCCCAGGGGAGCCAGGCCCAGCACGAGAGCTGTGCTTAGGAAGTTCTTCAGGAAGCAGCCCAGGTCTGTGCTCACAGAGGGGGGAATTGGGGGGTGGAGAAACAACAAAAAAGCAAGTCAAAGCCAGAGCATTCAGACCAACGTGCTCTCTGAAAGCGCTGCCCGGTTCTCACTTTACTTTCCAGCTTTTACTCACTGTCAGGGTTGTGTTTCTGGGTGTTTTCCCAGCAACAGGAACTGCAGTGCCTGTGCTGTGACCTGGCTGTGTGTGGGTTGTCAGGCTGTTTTCAGCCCCCAGAGGAAGAAAGGTAGTGTAGGTCATAAAAATGGAACTCAGCACACAGGCAGGTCTCTGGAGGAAGAGGAGGGTGGGTTAAATTACACCAGGCAGAGGTGGGAAGGTCCCTGGTGCTGTGTTAGCTGTTGGACTTGATAATCTGAGAGGGCTTTTCCAACCTGAATGATTCAAGGAGAGAGGAGCTGCAGGTGTGGGGAGCCTGGCTTTGGGTATCCCAGTGTTGTGGTGGGGGATTTAGATAGCACAGGCCCTGGCTGGACACTGCACTGGAGGAGAAGAGTACATTTTGCATGTTGTGAAGGTGTCTGAGGCTGCTGAATGCACTACTTTTATTTTGTTTTTATTTTTACTGTCCCAAACCAGGGCAAGAAACCTTTGTGAAAAGGAGGGGACAGCAGCTTGGAGGAGTGTCATTCACTGGGGATGAGGACTGGGAGTCAGAGAGCCCTGTGGTCACCACCAGCATCTGGGAGTGTGTTCTGTGGATTAAGCAGCGAAACTGGGGGAGAAAAGCTCTCAGCTCTTTTTGTGTCTTTTTTGGGGGGGGTTTAATGGGTTGCAGTGCTGTCCTGTGGTGGGACTGAATCTGTCAGAAGGCTGTAGTTAAGTGTTATTTGCAGCTTCACAGTTTGTCTCTGTGGTTCACTCCATTGCTTTCTAGTTCTTGTATTAAATGTGGTGTGAATAGTGATTGTGGGGGAGTTGCTGATGTACTTGGTACATTATTATTACTGCTGTTTACTTCACTGGCAGAGATTAAAGTGAATCCCTCTTCCTTGTATTACCTTTAACATATTTTTGTGAGGTTGCTCAAACTCAAGTTAACTATTCTAATAAAAGTCCTTCAGCCAAGATAAAAAACCCCACCATTAATTGTGTCATCTGATTCTGTCAGACAAATGTGAACCTGACGTTCCCTTTGCTGGGTTACAGATTCCCAGCAGGCACTGGAAAAAAAATTCCCTGTGTCCTTGCAATTCCCTGTACAAGGTATGAATCAGCAGGGCAGGCATGTGGTGATGGTGCGGGAGGGATGACATCTGGCTGCTGGGATCTGAACAGGCTCCTTCTCCTCCTTGGGGGACTGAGGGAGCACAAACAGAGCTTCAGGCTGTATTTGCACTCAGGCTGTATTTTTTTTCCTTTTTTTAAATCCCTCCTCCAGTCATTGCCCATAATGCCAATTTCCAAAGCACTTCCTGACGCTGTGGAAACATTCCTTGCGTGATGGAGTTGGGGTAAGGATGAAGTAGGGGGGAACTCTTTTCTTCAGCTGAGTGCAGAAGAAAGAGCTGTTTGGGTTTGAACCTGGACAAAATGATTCATTTTTCACCTCTGATGATGGCTGAAGGATCAGAATTTTGCCTCCTGGAGCACTCAGTGGGAGTGGAGCTCTGTAATTTATTTAAATATCACGAATTCAAAGCTTGGAATGGGCCTTTGTGCAAACTGGGTTTGAATTTAGCACTTTATTTTAACAATGACCTTTGAAAAAGCTGCTCAGAAATTTTACTGCTGTGTGTGATTAAATAAATTACAGTTGAAGTTCTTCCTTAAAGCTGAGGTTTTCCTGAGCCATGGATTTAATGAGCTGGAAGGATTCTGTTTGACTGCAAATGCTGGAGTCAGTCCCTCAGGTGAGAAGCTGGTGCCTGAGCTCTTTCTGTCCCTCAACTTTCCTCCAGCAGCCCCTCAGTTTTTCCTCCTGTGGAGCTCCTGGGCTGTACTTTGAGCAGGGTCAGGGATCTCTGAACACTTTGGACACTGTTCAGAGCTGCAGCTCTGCGGCTTCTGCCCAGATCTTGTTACACCAAGATCTTGGAAGTGCCTGATTTTCTTCTGGAGTAGGTTTGGATTTCCATATACTTGCTTCCAACTTGTTTCACACATCTCTTGAGCAGACAAGATGCTAAGGAATAATTTATCATGGTTTAAGAGTCTTTAATGGTGAGGATGTGATGCTTGTGTCACTGAAAATGAAGAATTATTACTAGAGCGAGAATTTGGCTTTAAGAATCCATTAACGAAAGTGCAGTTTATTTATTTATTTTTAAATTTGTAATCTGAATACCACATTACAGCATTGTTAATTTGGTGACTGGGAAAGGGGGAGTTACTGTGGGTTTGGAAGGCCAAGTCTGTTCTTGTCCAGTTTCAGAGGCAGGTGAGTTGTTTATCCTTACATCCTGCTTTTGCTATTATCAGACAGCTCAAAAAAACTGCACAGATGGAGGAAATAATAGGGTTTGTTTTAGAAAAATACAAAAGGCTACTCAGTGTGTTGCTTTCTTCACACAGTGTATCATTTTGGCATTCAACCTCTGTGAAATGCTTAGTTACCTACTCTGATTTATTTAGCGGTCAGACTGCATTTGTTCAAAAGAAGGAATTCTTTGTTTTAAGTGTCTGTTCCCATTTGGATAGCTAAGGACCCTATATCCTACTCTTCTCTGAGGTTTGATTAGCAGCAGGGACATAGATTATGGTCCCTTCTACTGCCATCACTCCAAACCCAACTTCAATAGGACTCTTGAATATACATCTCTATCTATGAATATATGTATGTAGGAATATATACATCTATATGAATTTGATTTGGTGGATATATTGCATATGTATTGCATATATTTAAGGTGAATACTTTGCATTTTATTTATACATCTCAAATTGGTGGCATGTACTTGGTGCAAGAAATGCATTGTAAGGGAAGCATTTGGAATTAAAACCCCTGTGGGTGGGCTGCTCAGACCTGCTGTTGGATTGCAGAATGCTTTATTTTTTTCCCCACTGCCAGAACATTGTGCTGCTTGTGCCTCTGAAGGTATTTGTGCAGAAATGATGTGTTTTCCTGGGCACTTATGGTGATAATTAATTGGCACTGAGATGGGAAGTTGGAGGCCATTCATTGCCCAAACTTTTGTGAGAGGAGAAGATGTTCCAAAGAGGTAGCTTGTCTTGTGAGTGAACAAAGGAATTAGGGGCTTTTTTGTTATTCAGCTGTCACTGAGAGAATTTCTGTCAGTCTGTCTTTGTGCCATTTGCTCTGTAGCAGAGGCTGCCTGTTTCCTGGTGATCAGAGAAAAATCTCCAAAATATTACGAGGAGGGAGGAAATGCCAGCACAGATTTTTTGAATGGGGAGTGTGTCACATTGATGTTTTATTGTGTTGTGCTTTTAGCTTTAACAGCTGTTTGCCCGTGTTCTTGCTCATGTTTTTGTTCAAAGAGAATTGTGGTGATACTATAATGTGCTTTTTTACAGATGGAGAAAGTGTGGCACAAAGTAGGGAAGCAATGCAAGGCCCCATTCAGAAGTGGATCTCAGTCCTGTGCTCCTCAGTGTAATTTGGGTAGAGAGATTGTTAATGCAACTTCATGTGGACAGTGTGCTGAATTAGGACTTACAAACATAAGGTGGTGTTTTGTCCCCAGGATCTTGGCTGATAAATGACAAGAAGGAGAGCACCTAAGGCTTTTAGAGCTGTTTGGTAATAGAGCACGAAGCTTTTTGGGCTAGAGCTACCCCTAAAAGAGGTTGTACTTATGCCCATCCAGAAGTGTGTGTCTTGTGTCATTGTGAACAGAGAAACAGACCTGGGGATTGTTCATGTTGTCTGGATTAGTTTTATCACTGGAATTGTTTGTCACTCCATCCCACAAGTGCTGCTGCTGGCACAGATGAACGTGGAAGTGCCTGGAATGGCCTGGAAGTGGGAATGAGGAAGGGATTTGCTTTGTTTTCTGCAAGTGGCAGTGCTTGCTGCACTCCTGAGGGTTGGAGTCACACCTCCTCCCCCTTGGCCAGCAGAAGAAATGCTACAGTGATGTGCTCTGTGCTCTTTCTCTATGTTAACACAAATATTTCTCTCCCAGGGCTTCCTCTAGCTATTGAGAGCCATGTCTGACAACGGAGAACTGGAAGACAAGCCACCAGCCCCTCCTGTCCGCATGAGGAGTGTTATCATCAGTTCAGGAGGCAAAGACCCTTTGGCCACCAACCACACCTTGAAACCCCTGCCCTCTGTCCCTGAAGAGAGAAAACCTAGGTATAAAATCATCTCCATATTCTATAGCAATGAAAAAGGTAAGATGCCTCTCTTTTCCAAGGTTACTACTTGTATTCTGTTCCTCTCCCTGGAAGTTTTGGTAGTGCTTTAGACATCTGAGTCCAGCCTGTCCAGGCACAGGGGTTTGGAAAACCACCCTCTAGTGCTCCTCCTGTTTGCTGCCCAGTTTGAAGTAACACTTTCCCAAACAACCCTAATCAGTGTTTGGCATTCCTGGGGATTGTGTTACTTAAATGCAGATTTCTAAATTAAAAGGAGCATCCAGTTGGTTTGGAAGTAACTTGAGTTTGGTGATGGTTTGTGTGGCACCTTCAGGAGAAAAAAGGTAGTAAAGAAATAGTGGTGAAAGTACAGTGTGCATGAGAGAGAACTGAGAGAAATTACATCCTCCTGCCTGTGGAACTGCACTGTTGGGGTTGGTTACTAGTGGGGGGAAAACCTGAGTTGCTGTAAATAGGATTATTTCTGGGAAACATTTTGCTATAATGAAGCTAGAGTGTATTTGTGTGTTGTTTCTGTCCTCTTCTCTCATCCTGGCTCTCCAGGATCTCTGTATCCATAGACAACAAATCAGTGCCTAGGTAGAAATACCTTCTAACATCTGAGATGGCAAAACTACCCAGGGAAAAAAAAAACCTGCCTGACCTGAAACTGCACAGAAACTGAATCTGCTAAGCATTTTATTAATCCACTAGTTCACGTTTTCCTGATCACTCTTAACATGCGCCTTGGAGAAGACCCTGCTGTTCTTTGTGCCTTCTGGTTGTGCTCTTGGCTCCCTGGTGTGCTGGGCAGGGCTGGTTCAGTCACGCCGGCACAGGTTTGGTTGTTTCAGGAGATTTTGCTCTTCTGGTTGTTTATTCTCTTGGCTGAGTATTTTCCCCAGAGCTGGATTCCCCTCTCAGCCATGTGAACAGTCCCTTTTTACTGACATGGGCGAGCCTGAAAGAGGTAAGTCTGTCATCAAAACATGAGAGACTCCAGACCCCTGAGGGTGCTGAGTTTGGATGCTGAAGGTGGCACGTCTGGGAGCTGTCAGCTTGGGGGAGCAGGTTCTGGCTGAGCCCTCCAATCCTGCAGAAACCGGTGTTTTCCCATTCTAGCGTTGGTCTTGGGAGGAAATGCCTGGAATTTGTCATGCTGAGGGCTGTAAGGACATCTTGTGAAAGGAGCAGGTCTGTCTATCTTCAGGCAAGAGTGGTTCAGGAGCTGGGATGGCATTTGTCATTATACTGTTACACTGATGAGCATTTGAGCCCTTTCTGAGCATAAACCCTATGTGAAGGGAGGTTTTCCTTGTTCTGAGTTAGTCACACGAATGAATTATGAATGTAGGTGGTGTAGTACAGCTTGGTGACATTCCATAACACCTTTTCTTCTCCCTGGATGCTTTCTCTTTCCATCTTTATGGTGGGTTTGTTGGTTGCTGAAATGTCAGGGGAGGTGGTAGAGGAAATATCTAAAGTTGTATTGGCCCATCTGAAGTTGCTTTGGAGTCCCATTAAGTTTGTTTAGACCACTCTAAATACTAATGTGTACCAAATTTAGGGAAATCAATCTGCCTACTTGCTTAGCATGTGTATTTACCTGCTGATATTTAGTGTTGCAAACTAAAAATGGAAGAAATCATTTCTGCTGAGAAAATTTTGGGGAGAATGGTGTCGGTTTGTGTTTTCTAGATGTAAAAACTAATTCGGGCAGTGTCCTTCTGGAATAAAAAAAAGGCAATTGATAATGTGGTTAGGAAAAATGAAAATTGAGTACCTAATGTGTAGTTTTTTAATTTGGAAGAAACTTGTTAATTGGACGACCCACAGAAACATCTAAAGAGAGGATTTGAACCCTCAAGTCTGCAAAACTGGATGTCACTGTAAACAGAACAGAAGTGGTCACAGTCTTTCTGGCACTGACACAATAGTCAGATGGTGCTTGTTTTGTTCAGTAACATGGCTGGGATGCACCCTCCCCTGAAATGCCCAGTTCAATCCTTTTTTTTTTTTCCCTTTAAATTCAGCTGCTGGGAAGCTTTTTACCTTCCTGTTTGCATGTAAAAAATACACTGGGAATAGATGCAAAGTAATCTGTCAAGCTGGGGTAGAAATTTTGTCGTGGGAAAGATAGCTTTCATGGGGAAAAATTTCTCCAGCCAAAAAAATTCTCCTTTTCAGAAAACGAAGGGATGCCCTTTTGCCATTATCCAGGAACATTGTTTGGCTCTGTCTCTATATCTCTGTCCATATGATTTTGCAACATCCTTCCTCTTGGGAGGTTCCTGTAGCTGAGGAGGGGATGTGCTTTGGGGGACTCACTGCAGGTGATGAGATGCAGCAATTACACAGTTTTCTGCCCCAAGTCTGAGCTAGTTCTGTGCTGAAATAATCATCAGAGTTGGAAGGGATTATTTAATCACCCAGACAAGGAGGGTTTTTTCCCCAGTTCCATTGTTTGGGATAAACGGAGCGATAGCCATCTTCTTACTAGAGTACTTAATTGACATAAATTTCTTTGGCTTGACTTCTGAAGTCAAAGGAACCTCTGTGTGTTTTTGGAAAGCTTTAAAATAGCCCCCTAAAAGAAGAAATGTTTGTCTTTGAGCAGAGTGTGTTCAAGCTGGTGCTGAGGGCAACACCCAAGCTCATGCATGTGACAGTGCTCGGGGCACGTTTTGGTGTGGTTCCAGCTGGTGCCCAGGATCTCCAGGTGTTCCTGTGGAGTCAGCTCCCTGCTGTTGGGAAGCAGCTGCAATTCTTGCCTTGTGTGTGGAATTGGACTAGTGGGAAGCGAGGGATGCGTGAGGATGCACGGGACATGCCTTGGGCGAGGCCTTGCTGTGGCTTCAGTCGTGTTTTTGAGGCACCTTGTTAATCAGACAGCATGGCTGCAGCTTACCAAGTCCTCCTGAGGGACCCGTGTGTCCTCCCCTCCTGGGAACAGGGGGATTGTGCTGTCCCTGCAGGGCCAAGGGGCAGATCCTCACCATCTCCTCCCATGACCAACAGTATGAAGTTTGGTTTCTGCAGGATCAGAGTGCTCAGCCACAAATCTGCTCCTTCGAGCTGACAGCCCCAGATTTGCCACCTTGAGCACCCAAATTCACCACCCTGAGAGGTGTGGAGTCTCTCTTGGGGGACTGCCACCAACCTCTAGTGGCTTCTCACGTTCTCCTTACAGATTTAACTTCTTTCAGGCTCACCCACATCAGTAAAAGACCACCAGATCCCAGTTTAACTTGCTGTTTGAAATGAGTGTTGCCCTTCACTTAAAGGGATTCCTGTTTCCATGCAGAGCTGCTCCAGCCCCAGCCAGAGGCTGGGAAGCAGCGTGGCCTCTCCATGGCCTTGTTCTCAGTGCTCAAGGATGTCCTGCCAGCCCATGACTCACTGGGTTTGCCTCTGGCTGGAGCTGTTTGTTTGAAGTGCTGCTCTGCTGTTCCTGTGGGCAGAGGAATGGATTTTACTCTCCTTGCCTTGCCTACTCATGGGATCTGTGTATTTTTGGAAGGAGTGGGTTTATTTACTCAGCACATGCTTGAGGGGTTGAGCACCAGCTCCTGTTCCCTATGTGTCAAGTGCTCCTGAACAGGAACCTTCCTGAGGAATATAATTATATATATATATATGTATATATATATATTTCCTCCCTTGCTTTCACTGGAAGGAACTGGGGAAAAATGGGCAAGAAACTACTTCCCTCAGTTTTCAGAGGAGTGGGTTTCTCCTTTTAGTGGGAATGTCTGACAGCCCGTTTGCTTTTTGGCTCTGCCCTGTGCAGCCATATTAAAGATATCCTGTTTATAAGAGCCGTGTCTTTCCACGGCATTGTTCAGCTGCAGGCAGCCCACATGGCTTTTCATTTGGGAGTATTGTCCTCGCTGCCTGTCCTTCCCTTCCCGCCAGCGTGAGGGGATTTTGGGCGGATTTCTGGCTCTGGGCAGCACCATCTTTGCTTGCTGTGCAGGATCGAGGAGGGTGCTGGTTTACCTCCTTTTTAATTCAAAAACAAAGCAGAAAAATAATAAAAAAAAAAAACCCAAACAAAACCCCGACTCCCCTCCAGAACCCCCCAAACAAACAAACAACCTGAAGCCCAAGGCATCAGAAAACATAAATTTAATTGAATCAGGGTTGGATTGTGCACATGGGCCTTCTGATGATATGTTCCTTCTTCTGGTACTTGTTAAGCTTTTTTCCCCCCTTTTAATTTAAATTAGGTAATTGCTCTGAGGCTATAAATTCTTATCTTCATCACAGGAAGTCCTAGTTTGCATTAATTATCTTGAACTGAAGCAGTGAGGCAACTGAGTTTTAGGTATCTTTAGGGTGAACTTGAGGTTGAACTGAAGTTGCCTTCACTGCTGTCCTTAGTCCCTATTAAAATGTCCTTTTTTGCATTGTAAACACTTAATACATTTAGATTTCATGTGCCCTGGTGCTCTTAATCTCTTATTTGCTTGCTGCCATAATATATATTATTTGAATGGAACAATGTGCTGATTCTTAGAATCCCAGAATCCCAGGATGGTTTGGGGTGGAAGGGACCTAAAGACCATCCAGTTCCATCCCCTTCCAACCTTCCACTATCCCAGGTTGCTCCAACCTGGCCTTGGACACTTCCAGGAAGCCACAGCTTCTCTGGGCAACCTGTGCCAGCCTTCTCCACAGGGAAGAGTTTCTTCCTAACATCCAGACCTTTGAACGTCTTTTTCAGGAAGCAAGAAGAAGGAAAAGGAACGGCCAGAAATCTCCCCACCATCAGATTTTGAACACACCATCCATGTTGGCTTTGATGCTGTTACTGGAGAGTTCACTGTGAGTATTCCTGCCTTTGGGTGGCTTGGAAAACTCTTGCTGTAGTGAAGCCAAGGCTTTGCTTTAGGATAAAACGCAAGTTGTTCTTTAGTTACAGTTTTTAATAGAGGGAAGAAATTAGTTTTGCTTTTTAAAAACCTTTAAAATACCAAAAGGATGCTTAAAATCCCCTGTTTTTTCAGGGAATGCCAGAACAATGGGCTCGGTTGCTTCAGACCTCAAATATCACCAAGCTAGAACAGAAGAAAAACCCCCAGGCGGTACTAGATGTGCTGAAATTCTATGACTCTAAAGACACAGCAAAACAGAAGTATCTGAGTTTTTCTGCTCCAGGTGAGAGCCAACTGTGTGCAGGATATATTGGAGTCGGGTATTTGGAGTACAGTCTTCCTCTCAGAATAATAAATCAGGTTCAAATGCTGATTCAATGAGGAACAAATATTTGAAGGTGGATTTGAAACTTACTGGAAACTGGCGTTGTCCAGTTAATTTCCTGTTTTAAATGGAGAGTGGAAGAAGGAACTGGGTAATTCAAAGTAGCAGCCAAAATGCACTTGAAGGGGCTGTGTTTATGAAGCTGGGGCTCTGAGACTGGGGGTGAACTGGTTTCATGCTGGAGCCCTTGCTCCTCACAGCTGTCTCTGAACTTAATAATTTGAGCAAAATAATTTGTGACTCCTGCCTTGGGAGCCACGTGAGGGGGCTGAGAGAAGGACTGTCCTACAAACAGATGCAGTTTTGCCTCCTTTTCTTCCAGGTTATTTGTGGAAATAGCTTAGTAATAAGGCTTTGTAATATTCTCATCCTTTACTCTTTATTTTTTCTGATGATTTTATGTATTCTGCTGTTTGTCCTATTTAGAAAAAGATGGTTTCCCTTCAGGAACACCAACGGTGAGTGTGTTTATTATTATTATTTGGATATTCTTAGGTGCATACAAGTTCTGGTCTTCTATATTTGTTATATCCTGAATTTCAAAGTATTAAACTGCGTAAAGTTTAGAAGTGTAAAAAGGAGGATTTTTTTTGTGAAGTAAAAACACACGTTGTGGGGTCAACAGGGCATATTTCACTGGAGGAACAGTTTTTGAGTCTCCTAATAAAATGTAATAAATAAATTTAAAAAATAAATAAAAATAAATAAAATTAAAAAATCATTAAAATAAAAAAAATAATAAATGTAATTAAAAAAAACCCTTATACCTACGTTGGGTGAGTTTGTTATTTTCTTTTGAATTTTTTTATCTTAATTTAAACAAAGAACTGTCAAGTCTTTAGTACTTTCCTTTTGTTTATTTTTATTTATTTATTTTTAATTTTGTCAAAAATATAGACCAATGCTAAAGGTTCAGAACCATCAACAGCTGTGGCAGATGAAGATGAGGATGATGAAGAAGCTCCTCCTCCTGTGATTGCTCCAAGGCCAGATCACACAAAATCGGTGAGCAGCTGCAAAACTGGCAGTGCAGACCTGAAATTCTCTGGATTACAAGAACTTCTACATCTGTTTTCAGTGTTTTATTTGTGAAATGAGCTGTTGTAAGTTTTTAGGGAAAAGTTCTGGTTTTTTTTTTTTCAATTTGCTATGAAAATACCTGATTTCTGGATGTCAGTTGGCTCAGAAATCCTGAAGTTAATAGAATGATAGCATCATTTAGGTTGGAACACACCTCCGATGTCGTTGTAATTTGCTGATTTGTTTGTCAGCTTGTGTTGAATACATCCAGTTATGCTTATCCTGCAACCCATCGTGTGAGGAGGAAGCTTTTTTGTTCCTAAAAAACCTATAAATAGTTTCTGTGACTTTGCACAGCACAGTGGCACAATTACAGTGGTTGCACTGCACCAAATACACCCAAATAAATGCAAACCAATTCAAATTCAAGACTTGAAAGCTCATTTCACTCAAAGCCCCACATGAACAATGAAATGCTTAAGAAGTTGTTTGTTATGTTTCAGTGTAGTCCTGAACTACCCAGCCTGGTAATAACATCCCAGGAATCCCACCTGCTCCAGCTCCTTTTGGCTGTGGTACCTGTACATTTTGCCTTTCTTTTGCCCAGTTTTTTCCCCTTCAGGAGTACAAATGTGTTTATTTGTCAAGAGCTTTGTAATTGCCCACTCTTGGGATGTAGACATATAACACGTGAGAGGTCTTACAGCTGGATATTTATTTCTTCAGCAGGATGTCACTATGACTGAACAGCTCAGGAGGAAATTAAATAAATCTCCAAGGAATTAAATCCCTTAAAAAAAACCCCTCAGATTTTGAGCAACTGGAGGATTTTTGAGAATCACGTACTTCTTTTTATGGCAGTCACGAATCTTTTTCATTTAAATCTTAGTGGGAGTTGATCTCACTGTTAAATAGAGACTTCTGATGGGTTATAAAGAATAAGCAGGTAAAAAGCTCATGAAACATCTGTCTTTGGAATTTGGGTCCTGGCATCCACTGTACAGAGGTCAGCAATGCTGCCAGCATCTTGACTCGGGGAACTTTATTGTTTCTCAGGTTTAATTTCTGCCTCCTACCTGTTGTAAAATGGGGTCTTTTCAGCTGAAAGTCAGTGATTGCAAAGCCAGTGCTCAGGTCAGTGGTCTCCCTTCCAGATTTACACACGGTCTGTGATTGACCCCATCCCTGCCCCAGCCAGTGAGAGCTGTGCTGACAGTGCCATGAAGTCTGGGGACAAGCAGAAAAAGAAGACCAAGATGTCAGATGAAGACATCATGGAAAAACTACGTAGGTGGTTTTATTTCACATAAACAAAGGCTTTAGGGCTGGAGGAGGAGTATTAAGTTTTTACCCTCGTCGTTATTTTTGTGTGAGAGTCATGTGAATTCTGTGCTTGGCTGGTTTTGTGTCAGCAGCTGAGAGAAATGTGTTCCGAGGTTTGTAATCTTCAGAGTCCTGGTGGGTAGAAAAAAAATTATAGAACAGGTTTGGGTTTTTTTTGTTTTTGGATGGAAGATCAGTTGTGATAATGTGAGCTGCATGTATGTTCCAGCCATAATAACACAGAGTAGTTCCTGCAGGTGCTTGTTCCATCTTGAAGATAATTTTTCACTGTGTTGATGTTCCTGTGCAGCCTTGGCTGTTGGTGCATCACCTTTGCCACTGGAGCTGTCCCACTCTTGGATGTATCTTGGCCAGGCCAGCCCTGCTAAGGGGGGACAGTGGCATGGGATTGACTCTCTTGTTGTTTCTCCTTTCAGGCACTATTGTAAGCATAGGAGATCCTAAGAAAAAATACACCAGATATGAAAAAATCGGGCAGGGGTAAGTGTTGAGCCCAGCTTTTATTAACCCAGTGTTGGCAGCAGTGTGCTGTGGGTGGATCTCATACCCACCTCTTACAGTGCAGGCACAAAGGTTGGCTGCATTCAGCACTGATAAATCACAGAATCCCACATTGGTTTGGGTTGGAAGGGACCTTAAAGCTCATTTCATCCCACCCCTACCATGGGCAGGGACACCTGCCGTAGACCAGGTTGCTCCAAGCCCTGTCCAGCCTGTCCTGGAACACTTCCAGGGATGGGGCAGCCACAGCTTCACTGGGCAACAAACAATGAAGTAAATAAAGAGTGAAAGCTTTACAGAGTGGTGGAAATTTTGAATTGGAGCTGAAACGATTTTGTGTTTGATTTGACATGTGTGTTTGTTACACAGAGAGATGGAACTTGCTGTAACATTTTTCTGTCTCTTCACAGGGCTTCAGGTACAGTTTTCACAGCTATTGATGTGGCAACAGGACAGGAGGTAAGATTCCTGTGTTCATTTTGTCTATAAATACTCTTCTGTAGGTGGCCAGAATGATTTGACTAATTTCCTTCAGGGGCTCCCATCTCTGCTATGAGCTCCCAGAATAATGTTTGTTATAGTCAGTTGTAACAGTGTGTGCCTTGTTCTGTAGTAATCAGATGGTGAAAGCTTAAAAATAGAGTTTTGTCTTTCCAGTGAAAAGCAGAGGGAGTAAGGTGTTCCAAAAACGGGTTTGGAAAATGATTTATCCTTCAGGAGTTATGGGAATTGGTGTCTTGTGTTTTCAAAAATAAGACTTTGTTTAGTCTTTGCACACTTGTCCTTTTGTCCTGACTCAGTAAAAGTGATGGTTGTGTCTATCCCTATGGAAACAGCTTGTCCTCTGAGATTCCCTGTTGCAGCTGGAATGTCTTTTAGGTTTTACCCCTTGGTTTCTCCAGAGCCACTTGGTCAAATTGGTGACATCAGCAATACTCTGCATGTTTGTTATCAAGTGGCCATCTCTAGTTCCTGGGACTCAAATTTTAGGAATTGCTTGCTTCTATTTAACTTCACATTTCTTGAATTTTCTTTTAATGCTTCCATTTAAATTCTTTCCTGAATTTTCCTGCAAGTAGCCATTCCTTAGGTCACTGGTAAGTAATTGCCCTTTCAGCAGTAATCACATGTACCAGTCCTGCAGTGGAGCACCACATCTTAATAAAACATGAGCTTCTCAATAGGTGTCTCTTCATTTGCTCTCTACATCCTGCAGTATTTCATGTCTTCTGACTGATTGCAGAATGTATTGTGGAGCCCAGAGAGGTGGTGGAATATCTGTTCCTTGAAGTCTCCATTCCAAACTTAACTCACGCAAGACCCTCAGCAACCTGCTTCACCTCCAGTCTTAGTTACTTTGTCATTCTGTGCCACAGAAGGACAAGAATTTCTTCCTTTGATACCCCTGGCAATATAATAATGATAATTTCTACAAGATTATATTGGTTCTTGTGTTTTGGTCTCACGGGTAGGTTGTCTTGCAGAACTCCAAAGAGCCTCCTCAGAGTGTTGCAGCTGGCAGAGCTGGGACAATTCTTACCCAGTTTAAAGTCTGGAATACTTGTCCTGGTTAGCTTATTTCCTGGGCAAGATAAGCCTTTATCTCCCCATTTCTCTCTGGGATAGTTCATTGATTTAATTAATTCCTTCTGCCTCTCAGCATTCCTTTTACCCAAACACCCATTTGGTCAGCATATAGAACAACAAGTTGCCTCACCTTGCATTGGAAGGCTCAAACTTTCTCTCTGAGTTGCTGCAGGATTCTCTTCTTCTTCAGGGCTGTTGGTACGAAATTGGGTGAATATCTTTTTATCTTTGCTGTCTGTTCTGGCCTCTGTTTGTGGATTCTTTCAGCTGCAAGAGGCTGATGTTGGCCATGGGTGCAAGTTGTGTGCTCATCCAGCTGCATTCTTTTAAGTTGTATACTAATAAATAAGTAACTTGCCAGCTGCAAGCTCTGCTAGACTCCCTTTAATCCTGTTACAGTGAAAAGTCAGGAGGAATTCTGTGTTAAGAATGAGTGAAAGCTTTTGGTGGTTTGAGTGATGGCTGTTTTATTCTGCCCTGTTTAGGTGGCCATTAAACAGATCAACCTGCAGAAACAGCCCAAGAAAGAGCTGATTATTAATGAGATCTTGGTAATGAAGGAGCTAAAGAACCCCAACATAGTCAACTTCCTGGACAGGTAAATGCATCCAGCTCTCTGATTCCTTCGCTCCCAAGGGTTTCAAGAGCTTATACCTTGCATGGACGTGGACTTCCTGGACCTGAGAGTCTTAGAAGCAAATGAGTCTGTATTTAGGGTGTCACCTTGATGGCACAGGGATGTGCTTTTGGTTTTCTCTTTGTAGTTACCTCGTAGGAGATGAGTTGTTTGTGGTGATGGAGTACCTGGCTGGGGGCTCCCTAACAGATGTGGTCACAGAGACGTGTATGGATGAGGCACAGATCGCTGCTGTCTGCAGGGAGGTGAGTCCTGGAGCTGCTGGGGACAGGAGTGAAGCTGCACTCTATTCCCATCATTTTTATGGAATGCTTAGCTTAGCCCTAATTGCAACAATTGCTGTTGGAGCCATTGAATTAAGAACGATTCATACCATGAGCAGAGATCAATATTAAAATTACAGAAAATAAAAAAATTAGTTTAACTCGGGGAAATTGGGAAGTTTGCAGGTTGTAACAGAAAAGAGCTTTGGCAGTTTTTGATCTGGGTGTTTGGGAATCTTAGAGGATGCAGCAGATAAAGACTTTGGGTTTGGTACTTGGGTTGCCTCATCCTGCTGAGAGTGTTAATAGAAAGATATGAATAATGTGGACTGAAGTTCAAGGAGGAGCAATGGAGAAGTTCAGCAGCTGCAAAGAATGGCTGTTTGAACTTTGGCTGACAAAGAACATTCAAAGGCACCAAAAAAAGTCTGAGTATTCATGTATGGGTAATGTAAAAAGGAAAAAGAAAAAAGCCTGAAAGCTTCCAAGTGTTTTCCAGAAGAAAGAATGGGAACTGTATTTGCTCACAGTGTGAAAGTGGATTTGCTGAAACAGGAGTACTTTAAGAAACACGCACTAAAAGATGAACTGGATGCAGACTATCCCTTTTTTCCTTTTTAGTCGTTCTCTAGTGTGTGAAATCACAGAATCAGCCAGGTTGGAAAAGACCTCTGAGTTCATCAAGTCCAACCTATGACCCAACCCCACCTTGTCACCCAGCCCATGGCACTCTTCCTAAACACCTCCAGGGACAGTGACTCCCCCACCTCCCTGGGCAGCCCATTCCAATGCCAACCACCCTCTGTGTAAAGAACTTCCTCCTGATGTCCAACCCAAACCTCCCCTGCACAGCTTTAGGCTGTGCCCTCTTGTCCTACTGCTGATTCCTGGGAGAAGAGACTGATCCCGGCTGGATACACCCTCCTGTCAGGGAGTTGTGGGGAGTGACAAGGTGTCCCCTGAACCTCCTCCTCTCCAGGCTGAACACCCCCAGCTCCCTCAGCTGCTCCTCACTGGAATTGTGTCCCAGACCCCTCTCCAGCCTCATTGCCCTTCTCTGGACACATTCCAGCCCCTCCATGTCCTTCCCAAACTGAGGGGCCCGGAACTGGACACAGCACTCGAGGTGTGGCCTCACCAGAGCCCAGGACAGGCAGAATCCCTTTCCTGCTGCTGCCACACTATTCCTGATCCAGGCCAGGATGCCATTGGCCTCCTTGCCCCCCTGGGCACCCTGTGGCTCATGTTCAGGTCCCTGTCCCTCAGCACCCCCAGGTCCCTTTGTGCCACTCTGTCCCAGCCTGTGCTGCTGCAGGGGGTTCTTGTGGCCAAAGGGCAGGACCTGCCACTTGGACTTGTTCAATCTCATCCCGTTGGAACCATCCCATCTCTCCAGGTCCCTCTGCAGAGCCCTCCTGCCCTCCAGCAGATCCACACTCCCCCACAACGTGGTGTCATGTGCAAATTTGCTAATGCTGGACTCAGTCCTCTCAGATCTGTAGTTCTGTGCCAGTTAGGGATGTCTCAGGAAAATAATTCTCCAGAAGTTCATAGCTGGAGTAATTTCCAAGTTGCAGTAAGATTTCAAATGAAAGAGTTAAAAGCAGCTGATACCACAAGTTATCAGTGGTGCTGCCCTGAGTCAGTGCCAGTATCCAGCTCAGGCATGATTTATTATGGCACAGGGAGAAAGAACTGTGTTATCTGCTGTGCAGGAGAGACTGAGGCTTTTCAAAAGCCCATCTGACTCCATCAGCATGATGTCTGCTTTTGTGCCTCACCCACAGGGAGGGGAGGGAAAGCAAAAACCTGTGCAGTAACGTGCATGGACAGGTAATGGTTTCCAGAGGAACCAGAGCTGGAAGCAGAGAACTGAAAGTAACTATTTACTGTAACAGTAATGAACTTTTTCTGAGGAAGAGGTCAAATATTGAAGTATTGTGCTTCATTGAAACTCTGCTGCCCACAATGTTAAATACATTTAATTTTACAAATCAGTGTCAGTTTGCTAAAGCAAACAAAGATACAGAGAAGTCAGTGGGGGACATCCTGGGCATGTCTGTGCCAAGCTGCAAATGGCAAATGTTCTGCTTGTATTGAAAGAGATAAACCTGACTTTTTCCTTTTGCCTTTTGTTCTCAAGTAACAAAAGTAAATTTCATTGTGGTTTTGGGCAGAAACTTAGTGTGAAAGATTTTAATCTGAAAACAATGCAAAAGCAGTACTGGTGCCTTTCAGAATGAAGATGTTTTACAGATTTCACTGTAGAAGTTGTGTGGATGTTGGGACTGAAGCCTCACCAATCCTCTTGGTGAGACCTCAGCCTGGAAAGCTCTCAGTTAATCCTTTATGGTTCCTCTGTAGAATCTGTGGGATGTACCAAAATTAACACCTGGGATTTCTGGGAGCATCTTGGGTGATGACTGGATGATGAGGAGTTTAATATATGCATTTGTTAAGACAGAGAAACTCCACAGTTAAATGATGTTTGACCTCCTGAAACCTGGAGAGTATTTTTTAGCCCAAGAGCTTCCTCTGCTGGTTATTTTCAATAATACCTGTTATATTTTTGTGCTCAGAGTTGGCTGAGGGTGTAAACATTGCTTTGAGTTCATGTTCACATACACCAGTTGTGTTTCCATGTGCTGAATGTTGCTTTTTTTCTCTCCTGTGCAGTGCTTGCAAGCACTTGAGTTCCTCCATGCCAACCAGGTCATCCACAGAGACATTAAGAGTGACAACGTGCTGTTGGGAATGGATGGATCAGTTAAACTAAGTGAGTAGCGCACAATTGTTTCAAGTTCTGGTTCTTCTTTTCCAGTAATCTGACTCAAGGGTGTGTCAATTGGTAGGAGGAGAGCTGGCAGGGAAATTTGAGATGGGTTTTTTTATTATCTGAGAGGAGTATAAATTCAGTGTGTTATAAAATGTGTGACAGGCAGCAGATACTGACATTCTGAGGGCTCTCAGGCTGAGGCTGTGAAGGATGTTGAAGCAAACTTGTGGCCACAGGAATACGTTGGTAAATATGAAATAACTGGCACCATACAGTGAAGCAAAGTGGGAATGGTTGCAAGAGGAAAGTTGCAGCAAACTGCAGTGGCAAAGGCCCCATTCAGTAGAAGGCCACTAGTAAAAAAAATAGTGCATTACTGATCGTTTGCATTGCAATCTAGTCTTACCCCAGGCCTTTTCCTGGACTGGAAGTATAACACACTTTCATTAATATAACCATGACAAAACGAACTGCTTTTCAGGTAACCGTGCATGCATGGGCTTGTGTACAGTAAATCCTCCTGTGGTGTTTGTAAATAAAAGCTACATGAAACCACTTGTAGCTATCAGGACTGTGGAGAAAGAGGTGCATTATCTGACTTTTTGGTGTGTAGGAATGTACAAAGCATTTGGCAACCAAAGAGTTAAGGTAAAAAGAAATGTAAAGTAAAAAGTGTTTTTACAGCTGGGTAGGAATTTGAAGTGCTATGAAACTCTAGATGGTTTTCAGTGTGATTTTATTCATGAGATGGAGTGTGAAGAAAGACTATGAGCAACCCAGATTGCTTTCCAGCACTTTGGGATGCACCGCTCACTTCCATAGGAAGGATTATTTGTTTTGAGGATGTGATGTGTTTGTGCACAAACCGTGTGGATCCAGGGGCTGCAGGGAAGTGAAGAGATACAGCAGAGGATGTGGCTGAGAACAGGTAGCTGAAGAAGGGTCAAAACTGCAAAAAAGAGATGTCAAAGCAAAGCTGAGTGGCCAGAGGACAGGGTTAGCACCCTGAGTCAAGAGGCATCACCCCAGGAGGTTGGGGAAGGATGAGGAGGAAGGAGACACAGGAGAAAACAGGGGTCAGCTGTAAAAATGCCCTGTATGAAGGGGAGATGTCGTAGTCAGTGCTGAGACAAGCTCTTCTGTGGCTGTGATTACAGAGCTTCTTAGCAGTTGTTCAGGGCTGGAGGGTTCCTTTTAAACTCTTCCCCTTCTCTGAGGAGTCTGGTGACAGGACAAGTGTAACCCCTGCACACCAGCACACACTGCTGGCTGGGGGAACTGGGAGGGCAGGAGACACACACCTTGATAAGGCCAAAAAGTGCAGGAGGAACTTGGTGACTCCTGTAGGTTTGATTTTTATTTGGCTTTGGTTGGTTGTTTTTTTTTTAAAAAGGAAGCATTTTGACTATCAGGGTGGGGATAGTTCTTTGTTAAATTGTCTTCTTGACACAACTTGGCACTTCCATGACCGTGGCTCTTTTGTTAGCACTGCTTGGCATAACCCTTTCAAAATTTAAATTTCTCTCTCTTTCTCTCCCTCCCTTCTCCTTCTCTCCCTCTCTTTCTCTAACTTAGTGTCAATGATAAGGTAATATCTGTCTCCTGCCTTAACTGTGTTCTTATTGATGCTTTACATGCCTGGGAAGTGGGAGTGCTGCAGCTGGATAAAGTAACATGATGGGACATGCATTGCTGCTGCACCTGAAGGCTGTAGGAATAGGTGACTTTTCTCGTTTTCTTGAGTGTGGTTGTTCTCTCTGGTAGTTCCCTTGTGGAAAGGTTTGTTTGTCCAGGTTCCTCCTGCTCAGTGGGGTAGCACTGCACTCACCTGAAGTTTTGTTTCCGTGTCTCTGTCAGCTGTAGTTCCTGTCTAGATGGCCAAACTGCTGTCAAATGTTGAACTCAGTAGCTGCACAAGTCCAATCTGTTTAGCAGGGCAGTAGCCATGGATTGTGGACTCATTTCAGGCTGTGTAACACACCAAGTGCAGAACACTTGCCTCCTGAGCTCTGCCTGATTGCTTATTTTGGCTGTTACTAGTCTAGAATTATTGAAGGAAGGACTGGGCAAAATACCATGCTTCTACAGGGTGATTCTTGCTTTCCAGAGAACAAGAAGCCTTGTCTTCATTCCATGGAATTCTGCCCTGCTTAAACACCTTCAGGTTTTGTATCTACCTTGCACGTTGGCTTTTTTAACATGGAAAACATAGTAGGGGGGGAAGGGACGGAAGAAACCTTCCCTACCCCCTCTCCAATAAATACATGTGTAGCAATAGAGAAGTTTTCTAGGAAACCCACTTCTTGGGGGTGCACCAACTGAACCTGTTCAACTTGTGCTTCCCTGCAGCCGACTTTGGGTTCTGTGCTCAGATCACCCCCGAGCAGAGCAAGCGCAGCACCATGGTTGGGACTCCGTACTGGATGGCTCCAGAGGTGGTCACACGGAAAGCCTACGGCCCCAAGGTGGACATCTGGTCTCTGGGCATCATGGCCATTGAGATGGTGGAAGGAGAACCCCCATACCTCAATGAAAACCCCCTGAGGGTAAGAGAGCCCTGGGGCTGGAACTGTTTGTGGGTGTTCACCGTAAGGAACGCTCTCCGGAATGGGTTGTTAATTGTGTCTGCATTAAGAAGGGGGTGGAATGAAAAAGCCCTGAAGTACAGGAAAAGTTCTCCAAAGGAAGACACGTGTCTTGAATTTGCAGTCAGCCCTACCCTGACTCCCCATCCCTGGAAGTGTCCAAGGCCGGGTTGGATGGGGCTTGGAGCAACCTGTTCTAGTAGAAGGTGTCTCTGCCCATGGGAGGGGGTGGGACTGGATGGTCTTTAAGGTCCTTCCAACCCAAATCAGTCAATGATTCCATGATTCCATTTAGAAGGTTTCTCTGCCTGTAACTGAAACACTGTACTTTGAGTTCAAGATTCTTGGATAGTTTAGGGAAAGTAAATCCATCAAGTTATGAAAAATGGTGCTGGGTTGCAATCTGATACTTTCTTTGCTAAAGAAACTCTCTCTTGCCGAAAGGTTTTGAGTATTATTTTGCTACTATCAGGAATAGGTCATGACTGCCTAATTGTGGCATTTTTACAGTTTTAATCTCATAAGTTTGAGGAGAATTAGACAGCAGAGCCCTTTCTCCCCTGAGGGCTTGCCACTAGGCAGGTCAGTTTGGCATCTTTTAAGGATTTGTTTTGATTATACATTATCCCTCATTTTACAGGCTTTATATTTGATAGCAACTAATGGCACACCAGAACTCCAGAACCCCGAGAAACTGTCCCCAATATTCCGGGATTTCTTGAACCGGTGTTTGGAAATGGACGTAGAGAAAAGAGGATCAGCCAAAGAATTGCTACAGGTGAGACTCAGCTTGTTCTCACAGTCTGAAGTACAGAAGCCACGAGTAGGTTCAACCTGTGATAAAGCACGTGGTGGACTGGCACCCTTTTCTTGTGTATTTTCTTCCGTAGTGAGAGCAGTTGGTAGGAACAACAGTCATCAAAGGTGTGTAACAGACTCTGAATTTGTTCCACCACAATCTGTGCCTTCACTCTGCCACTGCCAAAGCATCCAGCAGTTTATGAACTCCCTTCAGGAGTTGGCCACTGGTAGCATTTGCATTGCTTTTCGTGTCTTCGCTTGCAAATGTCCTCCTCAGAACTGTTTAAAAGAACTGTTTATCTGCAAGGCTGCAGTCAGTGTTCAAGCCCTGAAAAGAAAAGCTGCTGTTTTCCCCAGGGTACTGCCCTGCCAGCTGAGCAGCTGGAGCTCAGTGTGCTTGCCATGGTGCCACCATTTCTCCTTTTAGTTTGGATTTTAAATACCTTCTTGGCACTGGAGAAAAAACTGGTTTGTAAAATGAGATCTCCTTGCAGGCAGCATTGTGTGAAGGAGTGATAGAATCACTGATGGCCATTCCTGGGAAGGGAGCAAGGAGTAACTCTGAGCCTGGAAGCCAGATTCTATAGAGGCTTTCCCAGAAAAGCCAGCTACTGCTCCTTACTTTTCCCTGATTATCCCTTGTTCAGATCTTTGCTGTTTTGATTACTGCAAGTGTAGTTTCAACACTCACCTTTCCCAAAAACGGTGAGGCATTCCAGGAGAAACCCCATTGGACAAGGCAATGTGATCTCAGCCAGCTTGAAATCACGTTTTCCCTGGAACCATCAGGAGATGGGCATGGAACAAGTCAGTAGTTAAACTGAAGGACCATTCCTACCCAGCTCCATAGAAACATGAATCCTGCTGAAAAGCTGCTCTTTACTGGCTTTTTCAAGTGTGTCTCCCTGATTTTCCTGTGTTTTCTCTGTTCCTGGCAGCATCCCTTCCTGAAACTGGCCAAACCTCTGTCCAGCTTGACGCCACTGATCCTGGCAGCCAAAGAAGCCATGAAGAGTAACCGCTAACGTCCTGCCACAGCCTTCACCCCTTTTTGTTTGTTTGTATTTTACAAATCTTTATAATATATGAAATTGTTACACTTGGGTGGGGAGGGAAGGGATTTGGTGGGGGGCTTGGGTGGGAAGAAACTGCAAAGGGAGGAAACTCTCATCCGGAAGACACCCAAAATACATTGTGGTGACTCTAGTGATCCCTGTCTGGAGTCTAGAAGGAACTGAGGACTGAATTACTGGCCTTTAGTTTTGTTTTATTCTGTTTTTTTTTTTTCCCAGGCAGCCCCGAAAAGCCACTTACTGTGCCTGGGGCTTTAAGGGTTTTTAACGACTTTGCTGTAACAGCTCCTGTTGTTGTACTGGCTGGGTACTTTCAATACTTGAATGACAGGTTCAAGCTTTCAGAGAGCAGTACTAATTTTACCTGCTGATCTCTTTGACTCTCCTCTTCCTCCCCTCTGCCTGTTGGCTTTCAAGTCCCTCTGGTGAGCTTCCCCACCACGAGATTCATGGCAGGTGTGGCCAATGTGAATGTACATCTTGCCCCTCATTTCTTTTCTGGATGAGCTGTTGTTGTACTGTAGAATCAACAACTTGGCTACTTAAGGAATCCTGATGCATGGAGACGAAAAAGGAGAGAGGGGGAAGAGAAGTGCTCAGCTGTTTCTCATGCCTGTGCTCTTTGGACTTTTTTTACTCCAAAATGTGGGCTCTTTGTAGAACTGTAATGATTGGTCAGGTCTTTGGGTGTGGGTTATGGATATGTAGGTTGGGGTCAGATACTTTATTTATGATCAAATGATCAGTTCTAGTCAGGGCAAGAAAAATTTCCAGCTGTCTTCCTGTGTGCTCTTTTTTTTCCCTGTTAGACTTGCTGGCCAGAAGCTTAAGGGTCAACGTGCTTGGTGTGGTGGGTGGTTCAAAAACATGTATCTGTGCTCTGACTTGGGCTTTGGAAGTTATGCTGGTGCCTTTGACGTTTTTTATTTTACATTTCCCTTCTTTGTATCAAATACATTTTTGTATATGTTGTAATTCCCCCCCCCCCCCAAGCAAATAATGCATCAACCTATGGAGTTGTCAGAGTTTAAGTATTAGAGCTATTTTTTTCCAGTTTTGTATGTGCTCCATTTGTACTAATGAAACCAGAAGAACAAATAACGGATCTGAGGACACTGAAGGTGCAGGATTTTTAAATTGCAATCCAAGCAGAAGATGATGAACACCTGGAGATGCCAAAGTGCTGTTCTGAGGTGGAAGCTGAGGGGAGGACAATGCTTGACTGGCAGGTTTGAGGCTGATCCTTCTCTCTAAAGACTTTGTACCAGCCAGGACAGCTGCAGTCAACCCTTCAGTGCAAGAAAAAGTGCCTCCCTCTGAAGGACAGTGAGAACCTGAGCGCTTGAGTTCTTGGGGTGCTGCCAGGGGTGAGTGTAGCAGAGCCCCTGGCTCCTTCTAGTGCTACAGTCTATGCATTTCAACCTCCCCAAGGGTTTAAGGAAGAACCAACTAGTGACAATGTGCCAAATGAGTCTGTGAAAGAGCAGCCACAGCTTCAGTGGGATTTTATTGCATTCCCCATGGGGCAGGGTCGGGGACAGACAGTTATGGTTGGGTATGGACAGAGGACCTTGAATAAAAACTTTTTGCACGCTTTTCCAAACATTGCTGGCAGGGGATAGAAGTAATAATCAGAGAATTTTGGTGTCTGCCTGGAGATAATGACATTTTGGGGACTGGTAGCTGAGGTATGACAAAACCAACTTCCAGCTGGGACAGTAGAGGCTGTTTGGGAGATGATGGAGGGAAGCAGGGCTGGGATCTCACAGCATCTGCTGTGACTCGTGAGCTCCTGGGGGTTGTGTGATGCCACCAGAGTGCCTTGTGTTCTGCTCCTGTGTGCTAGTTAAAATCTACATTGAGTTAATTATCTTAACTGTTCCATCACAGGGGTAAATCCCTCTAATTGTAAGAATAGTTGTGGCTTTAAATTTTAAATTCAAGGAAGTGTCTCATTCCAGCCAAGGAAATCCAGATGCATTTCCCAGGAAGAAACTTTATTAGGAGCCATGGACACTGTAATCACCCCAAGTTGAGTGTGTCTGGCTCCCTGGTCAAATGGAGCAGTGAGGAGGCTTGGCTGAGGAAAAAACCTTGTGTACCAATGGTTCCCTCTGTGTCCATTGCTGGCAATGGACTTGGTGAAACTCCCTGTGCCAGAGTTAAACTGGGAGCTGGGAGCTTTTCTTTCTCTCCTCTTCTTTCTTTTTGTTTGTTTGTTTTTTTTTTTTTAATGGCACAATCTAGATAAATTTAGCTTTTTTTTTTTTAAATAGAAAATGAGAAATCATAAGTAATTTTAACTTATTAGTTCACTTTTATTGATGAATGAGAATGGTTTGAAACAACACAATGTTACAAAATTTGTTCAATTTAACCTATTTTGGAGATGATTCCCAAAGTTTCAGCCGTCTCAGTGCACAAAACTTGGTCCAATCCCCAAATTCCAAAATCACGTGTGTGACCTGGGAAGGTGTTTAGCACCTCCCCATCCCCATGGAGCAGCTGGTAAGTGGTAAGGGTGTCTCTTAGAGATGGAGCTGGAAGGAGAGGAGAGCCAGGAGAAGGCTTGTGTGCTGTGCTTTGGGTGGGTCCAGCAGGGTTCACACTGCAGGCTGTGGGATTTTTCCCTGGTGGGAGCAGGTCAGAGTCCTCTGGGCTTGGAGCAGGGCTGCTCAGCTGTGTCACTGGGACACACGGAGACCAGCCAGAGCATCCAATCCATGGGCATTCCCATGCCTCCCTCCTGGGTGTCCACACAGGGTCCTGAGTGGGGATCAAATGTGCACGTGATCCCTCGGAAGTGACACGTGTTCTTAGTTGGGCAGCTCGTGGCAGGGAGTGGGAGACTGCTGAGGTTTTCTCATTATCACTGAATAAACCAGATTTCTCTTTAGCAACAATCATGGCAATGTGCACTTTGCCCTAATGAGACTAATTGGAGCTTTCCCCCCTGGCTCTCTGTGCAGGGAGGTGTGAAGGTTTGGCTAAAGCAGATGGGTCCCGTTGTCAGAGGGGCTGGAGAGGGGCAGGGGAGTGGTTAAGGGTCTCTCCAGCTGGAATTGTCAATAAATCTCTGGTATTTTTCCCTCTATTCCTTACGCCGTCGATGGAAATGGAAGTAGGTGCAAGCTTTCTTTTTATTTTTTTAACTGTCTTCAGATGTTAATGTTGCCTTTTGTGTAATTTAATCCCATTATGTTATTTAATTGTTACTGCAATATTAACTACTGTATTTGTTGACTTTGTTTAATAACTGTTCTTTCAGGGCTAGAAATAAACTTATAAAAAACATTTGGGGTTTTCCCCCCCTTTGCCCTGTCATGAATTTATATTTTCAAAGACAAGAGTAGCTGGAAGAGTTCGTGTGTTGGTGTCTGACTGAGATTAACAGAATGTATTTGTAATTAGGCTTCTTACGGATGCTTTAATGGTGGTAGATATAATTTTATGCTCTACCAGCCTGTTTCTTTTAAAATTTTGTTACTCATCAGTGTCTGTACCAGCCTTGGGATCACCGCAAGCTTTCCTTGCTGCCCTGTACTGCTAGGGAATGGTTGTACCTCCTAAAAAAAGCTCCAGATCACTGATGGGAGGAGAGCAGCTCTGCAACACCCTTTTCACCCATCCTGGAAGGGAGATCCCCCATTTCCATGTGAAGGGAGCAAAGCAAAGACCAGCCTGGCTCGTTACAGCTGCATCTTCCACCATCTGTTTGCCACGACTGGGGTGGCACTGATGGGCGGATGAGCTGCTGTCCAGGGAATTCTGCATTTATTGCCCCATGGATATCATCCAGTATCCTGCATTTTGGCATGGGAAACACGAGCATTGAGCTGTGCTGGTGCCCACTGGGAAGATGTGGCTCCTGGGTTTGCTGTCTCCTCTGACCAGCCTTTGGCCATCAGAACAAGGACTTGGGATGAGATCCATGGTGCCTCTTGGCTTCCATGGCTGTGGAGAATGACTCTTGTTTTCCACTGAACCTACAAAAATGCTGTGGGGTTTGGCCTGCCAGTCCAGCTAAAGCCAAGGCCATCTGCTGATTTACTTTGGGTTCAGTCTGGTTTGGTTGATTCCCGATGAAGTTTTTGTCTAGGTTGTGAATGTCAAGGACTTGTTGTGTCCTGTGATTCCCATGTGTTATTGGGAAATGGGCTCTTCCCCTTTCTTGCATGTTGTACAAGCCTTGCTCACACCACTGACAATGGGGAATGAAGAAACCGGTTGTCTCCAGCAGCTGTTTCACCCAGACAGGAGAAGGTTGGTTTGCACAGAGCACTGTCTGCTCAGGTTCATCAGTTTGCTGTAGTTCCTTTGTCTTTATATATAATTGACCCCTTATGCATTTAAACTGATGTTCCCTAACACTGCATTAAAGTGATTCGGCATTTAGGGGGGAAGAAGTGGACAGGAGGAGGGAGAAGTGGAACTGGATTTTGGTGTTTGAGCTCCTTGATAAATCCTCCTAAGTCTTGTATGAACTCACTCATCCCTTACACCTGCCTGAGACTAAACTCAAGAGCAACCTTGTTTCTGGGGATCAGTTTATTCAGGATTGGGGATTTAAAACAATGTTCTTGAAGGAGGTAAATGTGGGGTTTCTCCTTTGCAGGGCTGCTGGCTGGTTCCAGCGCTGAGCACGAGGATTTGGACTGTGCCAGCCACACACTGGTTAAAAACAGGATGGCTGGAAACTCAGGATCCTCATTTGGGGTGGTGTTTAAAGAACATTGTTGGGTGTCCGTGCAGCTCCTGTGCTGGGGCACAGCAGTGTCTGCAGTTGCTGCTCCCAGGGGGTTGTACAGCTGCATTTTTTCCATTTTTTATAGCTTGCATTTTGCTTTCAGGATTGTTCTTGATAAAAATAGCTGTCCTCAGTCGTGTGACAAAGCAAAGTGAAAGTGTGCTGAGCTCAGCTCAACTCTTGGTGTGGAGGAGGTGTGTTTTACCGAGAGCTGCTTTCCCTGCTTTGAATCCAGCCTAAGGCAAGAATTTCTTTCTCCAAAGAAAAAAGGGAAGGGGGGGAAGTTCCAACTGAGAACAATGAATCTCTGAGTGTAACTGCAGGGCAGGGCAATGCAGGTCCTCCTGCTGTTGTTGTCGTATCCCAGTGGTGATCCTGGAGCACTTTTCCCTGCCTGCCTGTGGGAGGAGACATGCTGCCGGGTCCTGCTGCCTTGTCACAGCAATTGTGACAAGGTGACAATGCTGCTCAAACAGCTTGAGCAGCAGGTGGCTGCTCTTGGAAGGCTCTTATCCACTCCCTGCCCAGTGAAACTCCCCTGAATTAACCTTAGAATGTCTTTTTTTGTGGCTGTTACCTCTTTGTGGGGGGAGCCAGGGTGGCTCTGTTCAGCTCCTGAAACTCTTCAGTGTTTTTGGAGAGTGTTTATTCCACTTAATGGTGGAAGTGGCAACTTGTTCTGTCCCATGGCTAAATCCCCTCATTTAAATATCTGCATTTTAAGCTGTTTTTGTTCTTGACAGCCTTGGAAGCAAGTTGGGTTTAGAAAAAACACTGATGTTCCGGCCCCAGGAAAGGTTTTTTTGGTGGGAGTATCTGAATTTTTACAGTCTTACTTCTAGAAGAAGCCCTGCAAAGCTGTGTGAATTCTGCTATGAGCAAGGGAATGAGCCCCTGGCATTATTTAATCCCATAGTTATCCTTGGAATCAACAGCTTTCAGCTGCTCTCTCCAGCCTGGGTTAAGTGTCCCAGAACTGCAGGATGTGCCATGGGTGTAATTACAGGTGATGGATGGGAAACTGGAACATTTATTTCCTAAGGCCCAACTCTTAAAATGCTTGAAAAGAAGGAAAAATCAATTCCTGAGTGAAGGAAGAGGTGTTGCAATTTCTTTTCCAGTTTTACCATGGTTATCACAACCTGTTTCCCATGAACTGACAGGTCTTTTCCAGGGACTTCATTTGGTCCTTGTAAGGTTTTGTTTATAAAGAGAAAATTCTACAGGATTCTGACAAACGTAGAAGTTATGGGAGATGGAAAGAAATGGGTTGTGATGTTAAAACTTCTTGTGGTTGGTTCTGCAGTGGTGTGTAGCTTTGGCCATCACTTTGACACAGTCTGAGGTTAATTTTCATGGGGACAAAACTGTGTATTTATGCGTCTCTTAAAGCATGTTTTATCTGTTACTGGAGCAAAGCCGTTTGGTCATTTGAGGTGGAAGATAACACACTTAACCTGTCATCTGGAGGGGGAATTGGTTTAAAACTGGTTAAATTGGGGGTTTGAGACTGGCTGACCCAAAGCAGGGCAGTTCTGGGGGAGAGGGCTTGGACAATGGGCTGTTGGCTAATCCCTCTCCTTGCTCCAACTTCCCATGGTTTCCAAAGCAAGTGCTGTGAGCAATGTTCACACAGGACCTTCCCCAAACCACTGTTGGATGGGTAATTTGAGAATGGTTTGGGTTGCAAGGGACCTTAAAGCTCACCCAGTGCCACCCCCTGCCATGGGCAGGGACACCTTCCACTATCCCAGGTTGCTCCAAGCCCTGTCCAACCTCACCTTGGACACTTCCAGGGCTGGAGCAGCCACAGGGATTGGAGTCAAGCAGAAACAAAATGAGGCTTTTTGCTCCTTGTGGAAGACCTGGCAGCTCTGGGGAGCTGTTGTGGGCACTCAGGGATGAATGCTGGGGCCTGGCAGGGTAACACTGGGACCTGCTGGCTGAGACCAACACCTTGGTGGCTGCTCCAGCTGCTGCGAGTCCGTCAGCTCCTGGAGAGGCCACACATGTGGCATTTCCCAGCATTTCCCAAGCCTGTCTAGCTGTGCCACGTTTGCTTACGTGCACCTTATAAAGAGGAGCTGCGGGAGCTTCCTCTGTTTCTTCCCAGGGTCTGGTCTGGACTCTCCCCCCAGCACAGCCCTCGCTATGGCTGCCCTCAATGTCTCCCTTGCTTTCTTTTTCCTGGTTTTTGGAATGTGCCAGGCACTCCGGTGGCTTTCCAAGAGGTGCCTGTCTCCTGGAACATATGGCTGCCTTGCCAGAGAACTTGCTGGCTCATTACAGTTGTGCACGAGCTGCCTGGAGCTGAGGATGCTGATGGAGATGGGGCCGTGGGGGGGTGGCTTTGGCCTGGACGTGGTCCTGACTCTGCTCTTCCTCCTCTTTGCCATCCATGGCACCTCTTTGGATGGAGCATCTGCCAACCCGACCGTCTCTGTCCAGGAATTCCTGCTCCTCGAGTCCAGCCTGGGGGCCATGGCTGCCAAGCTGCTGGCCCAGGGTGTGGGCACAGGGATGGGCTGGGCTGTCACCAAGCTGTTCTGGTCCTGGGAGCTGACACAGCTGCACTTCATCCAGAACCTGATCGCCTCGGAGTGCAGCTCCTCCATCCACACTTCCCTGCCCCAGGCTGCCTTCGTGGAAGGGATCTGCTCCTTCCTGCTCCACCTCCTCCTTCTGAAGTCACGGCAGAGCCACCCTCTGTGCTGGGTCCCCGCACTGGCAGCGACGGTCACCTTCCTGACCTACACAGGTGAGCAGCACTTGGTGTTCTGAGCCAAAAATACCTGAACTGTGGGGGAGGAACAGCCCCTTTGTCATTGCCCCAGACTGGAGAGGTAGTGATTAACAAGGCAACAACTGCCAAGATGTTTGATTTCTATTTATTTTGGGGAATAATGATTTTGGGATCAAGATGGCAGTTTTGGTTACCTGGGCAGCAGGTGAATGTTGGTGTCATGGTTTGACTCTGGCCAAAAGCCGAGAGCCCACACATAGATCCAAAACCTCTCAGAG
>WEIV01011014.1:224245-246757 GCA_013390005.1 Calyptomena viridis | reverse complement strand
TCTCTTCTTCTCACGGCCCACGGGGCTCCACCAGGCCCCTCTGCTCCAAACACAGGATCACAGCCTCTCTTTTCCGGCATGTCTCTGTTCCAGCGTGGAAAAATCTCCCAGTCTTTCCACGGGTTCACAGGCTGAAGAATCTTCGCCCCTATGATTCCTCACAGATTGCTGGGGCCCTATTCCAGTGTTTAAGGCATCTTCTCTTTCTCCTTTCTCTGACCTTGGTGTTAATCAAATTGCTCACCCTCCTGTCTCTTAAGCGGCCATGATGTTCTGCGCAGCTTTTTTTTTTCTCTACTCCTTCTTAAATATGTTATCACAGAGGCGTTGTTGCCTGACCTTGGCTAGCTTAGAGCAGAGAAAAACTCTAGCAGCTTCTTAAAGAAGCCTCTCTCCTAGCCCCCCCCAACTAATAAAAAACTCTGGCTACTTAAAACCACAACAGTTGGCATGTGAGAAGCCACAGGAGTTGGCTTGAGACTGGGATTACTTCCCTTGAAAGTCCCCTTGGCCTCATGCTGAGCTTTTCTGTTTCCTGCAAAGCTCAGGATGACAAGGGTGGGATTTTCCCAGGGGGAGGGATGAAGCTGCCAGAGCTGGGCAGCAGCAGGGATGCTCTGGGCAGGCAGGAGGGGTTGTGATCTGGCTCAGCTCATTGTCGGTGTCCCAAAGGATGCAGGTGACACTGGTGGCCATGTCTCTCTTCCCACACAGCTGGACCGTTCACAGGGGGTTTCTTCAACCCTGCCCTGGCCACAGCCAGCACTTTCCACTGCTCAGGGAACAGCTTCTGGGACTATGTCCAGGTGTACTGGCTGGGGCCTCTCACAGGTGAGATCTTCCTGGGGGCAGGGGCTGGGATGGGGGGCAGTGGGCAAGGCAGAAATGCCAGGTGTAACACAAACTTGTTCCTGCAAAGGACTGAACCTGGGTCTTGGCAATGGTTTTCCTTCAGCTTCCTTGTCTCTGGAAGTCATCTCTTTGCTGTCCATTTGTTTTAAATCCAGTTTCTGCACAGGACATGGGTAAAACTCTCCCTGAGGCCAGAGCCTGGGGGAGGTGAAGCAAAGGTCATTTTAGGGCAATGACAGGTTGTCCACAGCTCCAGGATGATCACGGGGAGCTGGATATGGGCTGTCTTGAATGCAGAGAGTGGGAACAACTCCCTGACAGGAGAGTGGAACCGTGTGGGTTTGGTCTCTTCTCCCAGGAAACCAGCATCAGGACAAGAGGAAGTGTCCTCAAGTTGTGCCAGGGGAGGTTTAGGTTGGACATCAGGGAAAATTTCTTCACAGAAAGGGTTGTCCATCCCTGGAGGGATTTAAAAGCTGTGTGGATGTGGCACCTGGGGACAGGGGGCCGTGGTGGCCTTGGCAGTGCTGGGGGAATGGCTGGGCTATGGTCTTGGGAGACTTTTCCAACACGAATAATTCTGTGACCAAAGACCACTGGGGTAGTTTATGGCCCTTTTGGGCCAAAACAAGGCTTGCTTATTCCACTTGGGACACAATTGTTAAATCCTCCTCAAAATGATACAGCGAGGGTCCTTCAGCTGTCACTGAGGGCTTCAGTGGTCACCAGGAAAGCTGTGGACCTGGAAATCACAGCTGAGCCCTGAGGGAGGTGGAAATGCTCACTGTGGGACACAGAAGGGGTCTGTGCTCTCATTTCAGGGATGTTTGCTGCCCTCCTGCTGTACCAAGGCAACATCCCACGACTCTTCCAGAAAAACCTCCTCTACAGCCAGAAGAGCAAATACAAGATCCCCAAGGCCAAGGTGACCGCACATGTGGAGGGGGATGAACCTCAATGGAAGAGGAAGGGGGAGAAGAGCAGCTCTTAGCCTCGTGCCTGAGTTGTGGGGCCCCGGGGGGCCCTGCCAGCCCCTCTCCTGTGAAAGAGTTTCCAGGCATGGAAGATTTTGCTGCTCATCCTGAGCGTTCAGGCCCTACCACAGGGTGAGACTGTTTTAAAGCATCACAAAGGAACCCTTGAGGGTGTCTGAGTCCCTGAGCTCCTTTGGGAAGAGCTTTGAAAGCCTCCCTGAAATGTTTCAAGCCTTCCTTGTTAGCTCAGTGAGAAAAAACCTAACACTTCTGCATGAATTGCTGTTGTCTTGTATTGCCAGTGCAGGTTTGAGCAATTCTGGGTTTTTGTAATGCCTGAAATAACCTCACTGGGTCTCTTTGCAGCCATAAAACCCAAGTATGAACCAATAACCACCTTGGAAGCTTAGGAAGGGGATGAACCAGGCTTTGATCTTTTGAGTTATTATTGGATACTGGTCAAAAATTGGGGTTTTTTGAGTTCAATTTGAACCAAGGATGTTGAATTACACAGGCTGAACCTGGCAGGTTCCAGAGAGGAATTAAAATGCTCCAGGGCAAGTGGTTTCACTGGCCGCAGGAGACCCTGCTCCTCTGGAGGTGTGCTTAGCCAGGGTTTTGGTGCTGCGAAACATCAAGAAATGGTGCAAAAAGGGTCTGTGGTTAGTTGAAAAAATAAGAGACGCAGGCAGCCAGTGTGTTGAGCAAGTGCATCCCTGGGCTCTGCTTCATGTCTCCATGAAATATTCCTAAAGATAAAATTACAATTTGTGAGAATAATAGTAATAATAAATGTTGTGGTTGGCATTTGAGTGAGTGATGTTCCTGTGAGCTCTGCTGGGGGACATCAGCCCATCTGATTCCTGAAAGTGGGAGGCACCACAATGCCCACAGTGCCTCTGGCCTGCCTGCTGCTTGCTCTGGGAAGGGAGGGAATCTGGAGGATGAACAGGGATCCCTCCAGAATGTGCTGGGGCTGGAGCATCCCATGGGTGCTGCATCCCCACAGGGGGATGTGGTGTTCCAGCTGCAGGAGCTTGGCAGGGACGATCTGCTCCTATTTCCAAGGAATAAGGAAGGGGCACCCAACTGAAATCCGGAGAGAGGCTGTCAGATGCAGGTTTGGTACCTTGCCTTCAGCCCTGCTTCTTCCTGCACTTTGCGTCCCATGAGGGGTTGGGGGGATGATCCCGGGGTGCTGGGCTGCCCCTGGGCTCTCCATCCCCATTGCTTTCCTGTGGGATTTCTCTCGGGGGTGACCTGCAGGCCCCCCAGAAGCCCCAAGAGGATCCAGATCTATGCAAACCATGAGCCCACACCACATCCCAACACAAGAAATGAGGGAAAGGACCTACACAGAGATAGGTGGATGTGCCCCAGAGATTAAACTTTATGGAGCAAACATCACCCCAAAAACCCATGCAGCAAACATCCCCAAAATTATGCCCCCCCCCTGCCCTGGGAAGAGCACTGGGAGCACAGTCTGGCTTCTATCCTGGTTAAAATGAGCAGAGGATGGGAGTGGAAACCGAAACCTTCGAGGCTCAACGTGGCTGCCCCAGGGAGATCCCGGGATGCTCAGATTCCCCTGACCTGGGGAATTTTTTCTAAGCCTCTTTTGGTTTGGAAATCATGCTGAAAACCCAGAGATGGGGCCTCTGTTTATCCTAACTGATTTGCTGGCTCTGCTTTTGATTCCAGGATAAGTGCAGGTTGTGAAAAGTAAGGCTGACTTGCCCACCACAACCCATTCTTGTGGTATCTTTCCGCAGGCAGAGCGTAGAATATTCCTACGGCTGCTCCAAGCAATGGATTGGGATGTGTGGCTGCAGAGATGCTCCCAAGATGTCTCCTGGTTGCTTGGCTATGGAACTTGCAGTCTGACACCCTGGTAGGATGCTGATCCTATAAATGCAGCATCCAAAGGCAATGTGTAACCACAGAGTCATGGCAAAAAAAATGCTGAGCTTTTCTTTTTTCCTTTTGTATTTTTGAAGATGTTTTCAGATGTTTGGGGTCTGTTTCTTAGGCAGCTAGGGGGACTGTCTACTGGGCAGACTGATATAATTAAGGGGAATTTAAGGAGTGACAGTGAATATTGTTATTTTTAATTTAATTCCAGCACAGTAGTGTTAGGAAGGAGCGGAGGAGAGCTGCAGTTGGACAGACAGACTCATTCCCAAGCTGTAAATCAAACTCCACAGCTCTGATTTACAGCTTGGCCCTGCACTGTTGCAGTCTCCAGTGTGGGAACTGGGACTGCCTTCCTGGATCTGCTCCTCGCTGCTGGAGCCGGTGCTGTGCCAAGGCTTCGGCTGCTGACTGGGAGGGGGTTCCCTCTGGAAAAGTCATGCCAAGCCCCTGGGACCTCCTGTTGCAGCCCATCCTGCTCTGCAGCGGCGTGTGGCACCCAGAGCTTGTGCCCAGTCCTGCACAGACAAGAGGGGGGGCTGGTGTGGGCAGCACCCCCAGCCCAGGAGCCAAGCACCGCACTGTCCTTGGCAAAGGGGCATGGAGAACCACCTGGAGGGGCCAGGGAGGCTCAGTTTTGGGTGCCCTCCAGCCTGTGTCACAGGGCACTGCCCTGCTCTTGCCCAGAGGGAGCCTGGGGGGCCTTGAGGGGCTTTGGGGCAAACTGCTTCTTGTAGAGAGTGCTGCTGTACTGTAGCTCCGGGGTCACCAGCCGCCGGCACGTGCGCTCCATCTCCTTATCCAAGCCCTGCTTGAGGTTGTAGCCCAAGATCCTGGCACCGCCGTGCTGCAGTGGCCGCAGGGAAGAGTCCCTGATGTCCTTCGGGGCCACGCTGCCCGTGCCCTGCAGGCAGGTCCTCGCCAGCTCTGCCTGCCGCGCCCGGAGTGCCTGTACTTCCCGCCGCATCCGCTCCCTGCCGATGTCCCAGTCGATCCTTTCCCAGAAGGTCCTGTTGAAGTGGGTGTAGATTTCCCAGTCCAGCCTGTTCCACTCCTTCGCCTTCTCCACAGCACTGTCTGAGAGAGGTGACTTGGTGCTTTTGTCCCTGGCATTGAGAGGGAAGAAGACGACGCTGTCCAGGTCCCAGCACAGCATCTCCTTCAGCAGCACCATGGACTCCTCGAAGTACTCAGAGATGAGGACGAAGTCGAAGGACGCCTCGATGGCCTTTATCATGAGTTGCACCCGCTCGGGGGACACGTCTCCATCGGGGTTGAAGCCGAAATCGAAGGTCATGAGGTTCTTGGCATAGTGGCGGTCGCCGCTGGTGCGGTTGTAGTAGCGGTGGGGCTGGCTCAGGAATTCCTCCAGGCTGCGGACGCGGGAGAAGGCTGAGGCGCCCTTGTAGTACATGAAGGAGGACTCCATGAGCTGCACAGGGTTCCTCAGGATGGAGAAGTAGACGGCAGAGCTGGGCACCACCTTCTGCACCTGTGGAGGACAAAAAGGAGGGTTTGAAGGCGGGGTGGGGAGAAGGGACCTGCTCGCCCACAATCCTGGCAGGAAGTGGCGCTTGCTGGGGCTGGAGATTGTGGGTGCTGGGGAGGGCTTCAGGGTGCAGCTCATCAAAGGGGCTGTGGGGACCTCTAGAAGAGGCACAGGAGGGGGAGCAGTGACCAAACCTCACCACTATGTGCTGCCACAGCTGTGTGGCCTTTCCAGGATGGAGATACATCCTGTCTCTTTGCCTTTCCCGAGACCTGTGTGTCCAGAGGGGTGAATTCTGGGCATGGCTGACCTAAGCTGATGCACTTCAGGTGTTCTCTTGCAGCTGGTCTCCTCTGGGCCTGTCCAGGGAAGAGGACATCTCCAAGGGCCCACCAGACAAGAATGAGATGGTAGTTGCTCACTTTTACAGATGCTGTCTCCCATCTTGTCATGAGTCACAGCGATTCATCAAACCTGCTCACAGAAGCTCTCAGCAGACGCCAACAGCATGAAAACTACCCGTGGGCAACCCCGGCTCCCTTTGGTTTATCCTTGAAGAGTTCCTGTGCTCTACAGGCACCCCACCTTGTGCCCCATGAGCCCCCGTCTCCCTCCCCTGCTTGCCCTTCCCAGTGGTTGCAGCTTTGCCTGTACCTCCGGCTGCAGGAACCGCATGTGGTGGCAGAGGATGTTGAACCTCCGGGGGCTCCTGGGGGAGAAGCCCTGCACGAACCTCGCCAAGAAGTGGTGGGGGTAGTAGAGCTGGTTGCCCCCGCCGGCGGGGAAGGCGAAGGTGAGGTTGTGTGTCTCACCGAAGCGGAAGAGGATGTTCATGACGGTGCTGCTGGCACTCTTGTGGACTTTGAGAAAAACAATGTCAGTTTGGGGCTTACAGATCTTCCCTTGAGAGGTGACCCCCCCGGCCTGCTGATCTTCTCTGTTTGTCACCTCCTGGGCCTTAGGGGCTGCTGTCCAGTCTGGGAAAAATCCCATCTCCGGATATGTTTTGTGAGAGTCCTCTGCCTGCAGAGCTTGAGCTGGGTTTGGGATGGGATGTGTCAGTGAACTGTCCCTCTGATGGGGAGGGGAACCCACGGCTTGAGGCTGAGACTGGCTCTGTACCTCCACTTGTGACAGTCTCCTGTTCCCCTCTGTGCTCAGCCTGTTTGCAAAGATGATGAACTTGTTGGTGACAGCTCCTGCCAGAACTGCAGCCATCCTCCCAGGAAGGCTTGAAGAAGGACCCTCTGCTGCTGCTTTTCTCGGGCCAGGAACTTGGGGTTTCAGCCTCGTGAGCGACAGATGGGTTTCCACTTTTGTGCTGCTTTGCCATGTCCAGTGCTTCTCTTGGCTGCCTGGGCTGCTTTCCACAGGGGTCTCCTGGCCGAAGTGCACTTTCATTTGTAAAATATCCTCAGTCAAAGCGAGGTCTGGCACAGCTTTCCTCTGCCACTGCAGGGAATCATCCTCCCAGTGCAGGTCGGGGCTCTGGGGGGCAGAGCTGAGCCCCTGGCCCCTGGTTTTCTGCAGGTCACGCTCCAGCTCACACCGGCAGCTCCTGTAACGGGGAGGACACAATGCTCAGCTGCGGAGGAGGGAAGGAGCATGCAGAGGGCAACCCCTCTGCAGCCCAGTGAAACCCCCCTGAACCCCTCTACACACACCCCAAAGTGTGTTTCCCCATCTCTCTTGGGGAGGGTGGTGTTGCTGGGGGTGTAGGGATGGCTGCAGGAACTGGGGCTTGATGATCTCGGAGGTATTTTCCAACCTTTAATGATTCTATGGGGAAGGACAGGTCAGCAGCCTGTGCCAATGTCTCTGTGTCAGTGGAGGGTGGTGGAAGGGGCAAAACAAGGAGAGAGAAGAGCAGGTGGCCCAGAGAAGCTGGAGGAATGATTGCAGATAACCCCAGCCTGGGAGAACTGGGCTCAAGAGCTGTAGGGTTTTGTGGTGAGCCAGGACAAAGCCCAGAGAAGCCTGGTCTGAATGCAGAGCGGGCTCAGCTCTGACCAGGGCATAGGGCTGGGATGTGGGAGCCCCAGAGGGTCCTATTCCATCTCAGATTTTCCTCCCTGTCTAAGGAAGACCCTGTTGGGTGGTTTTCAGGAGGGCAGCTTTGAGCCCACCTCAGTGGTCAGAGGATGAGGTGCAGGTTTACAATCCTGCTTTGGACCTACCTGGGGAGCTGCATCTTCTCCACGACCTGAAGGGTGACCAGGAGGAGGATGAGGAGGCTGAAGGAAATCCAGAGCCCACCCGGCTGGCACCTGTAGACTGCATTTAACTTCCTGCAAGGAAACAGACATTTCACACCATTTGTGGGGAGAAAGAAACGTGTGTGAGACAGAGGGGAAAGGAGCCTTGAGGCTTGGTTTACTTTTTTATCTTTCTTTAAGGTAAGGTTTTCATGGACAGAAATGATGCAGCGATAACCAAGGAACACCCAAGGCTGTGCCTGAGCAGGGTGGCCTGGTGGAAATTTCCAGATGGGCCACAGATACTGAGCTGAAAAGTAAACAGTGGTAACTGCCAAGTCCCTTGGCTGCTCAGGGACACCTTCCTGGAGCAGCCTGAGCTCCCACCTTGGCAGCAGGAACAGGCTCTGCTGGTGTATTCCCTGCCCTGCCTGGCCTAGAGGTATCAGGATCCTGCCTTTTATCAACACAGACAATAAATCTCTGTTTTCCAGGCTCTCAGTGCCTGCTGTTGGAGCGGATTGCCACCTGTGCAGGCTCCAGCTGTGGCTGCAGATGTGATGCCACTGTGGGGGCCCTGGCAGTGCCTCTCCAGCCTGGATTTAAGACTGGTTTTAACCAAGTCTACGACAGCAGTGTGGTTTCTTCAGGTCATCAGCACTGCGCTGTGGGGGTTTGGGTTGTTTGTGGGGACATTCAGGTCATGGAAAACACTGCCATGGGGCTTCTACTGCTTGTAGGACTTGCAAAAATATTGGTTGTAGTCTTGATCTTCAGTGGAGCTGTTGAGGGACTGAGTTTCCTGGAAAAAAGAATTAATTTACATTTCATTCCTTCATGGAAAAGGTGGTAAAGCCTTCCCACAGTTTGCCCAGGGCAGTGGTGGAGTTCCCATCCCTGCAGGGATTTAACAGACTTGTGGACATGGGTCAGTGGTGGCCTTAGCAGTGCTGGGGGAACAGTTGGACCTGATGATCTCAGAGGGCTTTTCCGACCTGAATGCTTCTGTGATTCTGCTGTTCCTACCCAGGGAGCCAGTTGTTGCCTGACAGAAGATATTTGTATGGAGGATCTGTTTAAATCCTCTGGGGTGGGCTCTGCCTGCCAGCCCCAGTCGTCTGCTCTCCCCCTCTCTGGACATGAAACAGAGGGATTTAAATTAAAGAAAGCAGGAATTGGGGCAGGCTGTACTTGGAAGCCATGTTCCCACAGCTGATCTGTGCTCATGGGTGTTGCTCACTCCCTGCAGTGGTCAGAGTTGGACCAAGAGAGTGAGACTGGGACCACATAGACCTGCTTGTCCCAGAGCTTCTTCATCTCCGTGATGTTTTATCTTCTCCTCTGGGCATTCCTGTGGCACGTGGGAGCAGTGCTTGCTTGGTGAGCCAGCAGTGATGCAAACATGGGCTGTCCAAAGTGGTCACATGCACTGGACAGGTCAGGAACTTAGGTTTGTTCTTGAGAAACTGGATTTGTTCCAGAAAAACCACCAACTGTTATGACTAAGTAGTAGTTTGACAATGACAGCGCTGCTTCCAGTGGTTTGGACACTCGTGGATGTGATTCTGCCCCACTCCCAACAACATCCTCTACTGAGCTGAAGTACTGAGCTCCTCCCAGGAAGTTTTTAGTCTCTAAAGTGTTTGGGACTGGAAAGACTGGGAGGTCTTAGGTCCTGGCAGTGCTACTGAGGATTCAAAAGGCGTGTGATTGCTACTCGTCAGCAGCACAGCATCCCCAAACCCGATGGCAGCCTGGCTGTATCCACACTCTTTTCCAGCTGAGGAGCAGGCTGCCAAGCTGGGAGGAGACAGGTGGATGGCAAATGTGCATGTGGCTCGTTGCCTGTCCATGCCAGCAGCACGAGGAGAGCCTCGTGTGATCAAAGGCATGATGAGTAACTGAACAGAAAAATGCCAGATGCTTCAACAGCTCTTAAAATGCCAAGGGATGTTAAAGGGAGAGGGTTGAAGTGGACACTTGAGGCTGCCCCAGAGCTGGTGTGAGGAAAGGCTTGTTGAAATAACTCTGTGTGGAAGATCAGAGAGCAAAGAGGGAGAAGGCAGTGAGTGAGGATCTGCTCCAGGATGAAGTGATTCTGCTGGACAGATCTGGCTGGCAGCTTGGTCCAACTCTCCAATCACTCAGGGTAAGGATGAGGATAAGTTTGTCTGCTTGGCCAGCCTGACACAAGAAGCAAGAAGGGAATGAAAGGTGACTAACTGGGATATTTAATGAAAGCTGACTAACTGGGATCTGCTCAAGCACCCAGTAACAAAGTCAGAATGATGCAACACTTCCCCTCAAGCAGCACTGGGGTGGGCAGCACCCTCTGCCCCTTCCATATCTGTATTTGGTTCAGATTTTCCCTCTGCTTGAAGCAGAGAGCAGGACCTGCTTCCCTCCAGACTGTGTCCCTTCCCCATCCAACACAGAAATAAATGCACCAGCTGGGATGGGTCTGTGCTCGGCTGGTTTCAAGCCCTACAGAGTCTCATCTGGTTGCCAGGTACTGTGAGAGGTGCTGAGCCCGAGCTCACTGGGGAGGTAAGTGGCAGGAAAAAAGTCTTCATTTATTTACTGTGCCCAGATATGTCCCATGCAGCAGCAACATTGTGTGGGGAATTAATGTACGTGATCTGCCCACCAGCCACAGCCTCTGACCAGGCATTGGAGCCTTTCTTTTTTTTTGCAATAAATAAGAAAATGGGCAAAATGGTCAGCAGGATGCTCAGGAGAAGGCAAGGTACCACAGCAAGGGCACAATGGCACTTTCTGCTGTGTTGGTGCCCACCCTCCCCTTGGCACAGCTGGCTTGGGAATGACCCTGAGCCCCCTCACACTGCAGCCCCAAAATGCTCTCCCCCAGCCAAACGACTCTGCTGTAAAGTTAGGCTTTGCCCTTCCCTGCTCCTCGTGCATCCTCTCCAAACCAGAGGCTGTGGAAGAGGCACCTCATTTTACATGCACTCACTGAGGTGAAAGACTTGCACAGAGCCACATTTCTGCTCCACACCAGCTCTGCTGGTGATCCCTCACCTGGGATGCAGCAGGAGGGAGCAGCATCCTGCCTTTACACCTGGAAGTGTTCAAGGCCAGGCTGGATGGAGCTCCAAGGAATCTGGCCTAATGAAAAGGTGTCCCTGCCTACAGCAGGGGGTGGAATGAGATGAGACTTCAGGTGCCCTCCAACCCAAACCATTCTGTGATTCTTTGGTCCTTCTCTTTGCCATTTTCCTTCCTTTGTGGCAACAGCCTTACAAAAGATGCTGTTTTCCATCTGCTGTTATAGCTTCACTAGAAGAGAGACGCTCCATCAGCCCAGTCCATCCCTCATGGGTGCAGAGCAGAAATGCTCCTCTGCCCACTCCTACCACCACCTCAACCTCCAACAGTCTCCTGGCACAGAGGGACCCACAAGGACATCACCTCTGGGTAGGATGGAAAGAGAGTTTTACTTTTTTCACTTAAATAAATACACAAAAAAATTCCACTTACGTGATCAAACACCTTCTGAATTTCAGCATGGTGAGCTGGAGCCTTGGCTGGGAAGTGGGTGGTTATCATCAGCCTGGGAGAATGGAAAGCAAACACCTGGAGCCCGGCCTGTGTGCCTGCAGCCAGAGGCCCCTCCCTGGAGGGGGCACCTGGGCCGGCGGTTCCACAGCAGACCTTCCCCCTGGAGCCCTGTGCTCCATGCCCCAGGGAGTGACCAGCCTCTGCTGTCCCTGGTGTCACCTCTGGCCCTGCGAGGCACTGCCACGTCACGCAGACGTGTATTCCTGCTCCACTCCTTGGTTTCACCCATGGCTCTTGGTGTTCCTCGTGTCCTTCTGCTCTGCTCTTGGTGGTTGTCCCTTCTTTTCCCTTCCTGTGTCCTGCTTTTGCTTCTTGGCCAAACTGAGGATGGAGATGGTGGTGTTTAGCTCTTGGTAATCCCGGTGTTGATAAGAGTTTTTGGGTCTGTGCTGCTGGGTCATATCTGCCTGGCATGGAGTCCTCTCCAGGGCTGCCTAGCTCCATCCATGCTGGGCTTGGCTTACTGCCATCCCCAGCTCCCTCCTTTGCTCCAGGAACCACCTGCCACATGGATGTTTTGCATGTGCCATCCTCAGACTGGCCTGCCACAGTGCCCTGAGCTGGGACTGTGCTGTGCCAGGATGACCAGCAACAGGACAGCCCTGCTAGGAAGCCAACTGGTTTCCAGTACCAGTGGAAAAGTGGTCACTGGGTCTGCCTCTTGCTGGCTGGTGGACAATGTGAAACAACTCCAACGAGGACTGGAAGGCTGCTTTCCACCCTGGAGTCCTTCCCAGGGTCTCTTCCCTCTGCAGTAGCTTCTCCTCCACATCCTTCCCCTTCAAGGCTCATCCCAGCATCCTACACAACATCAGCCATGGCTTTGCACGACCGGGGTGGTGGGAGCACGTGTTTCTCCTGTTTGGGCACAGATACCCGGGCAGGTGGAGATGGGTGGCTGTGACATGTGCCACCAGGGCCAGTGGCTCAGGCTGTGCAACCAGTCATCTTATGTGCCTCCTGGCCCTGGAGGAGAGGACTGTGGCCACGTGTGCTTTCCCTTGACCTGTACCTACAGCACTCAGGAAATGCATACTGGGCAGATAAGTCACTTCCAGCCCTTCCAGCCTGGACCTTGGCTTTCTGGAGGGACAAAAAGGCTCAGCTCCTTCCCTCTCCCCTCTGGCTGGCAGGAAGGCAGCCGTTCCCCTCACCCTGGCACAGGCAGGTGCTGCCTCTCCCCATCCACCTCATCAAAACCACAAGTTTACTGTGGGGCTCTCGCGTTCTCCACCCATCCTGAGCTCTGGCTCTGCCTGGGCTGGAAGCTTATCTGGAGTCTGGGGCTCCTGAGAGCCATGGGTGAGCTCACCCTTTGCAGGGATCAAACCCCTCTCTGCTGCAGGGACTGGGGGGTGGTGCTTCTCCCCTCTGCTTCCCTCTGCACAACCATGCTCCATATGCAATCCCAGCTGAACAAGCCTGCTTCGGGCATGGTGATATGGGGGAGGAGAAGGGGTCTGTGAGCATCCCCCAGGCAGGACCTGGGGAAACATTCTGTTGCTGCAGGGAATGTTTGGGAGCATCCAGAGGCTCATCAATAGGAGGGTGCCCAGACAGGCTTGGTCTTCCTCGTCTTTGGTTGTTTCCTGTTGTTCAGTGGCCGCTGCTCAGCTCACTTGTTTCCCTAAGGATAAGTCCATTTGTCCATGGTGCCCTCATGGAGGTCCAGTTTCCAAATGTAATCCCAATCAGGATTTCCTGTATTCCTGCTTTCAGCCTCTTTCTTGGGCATGACTTGATACATCTGTGGAAGAGAAACTCAAAGGGAGGATTTGTCTGCCCCTGCAGGGACGTGGTGATGAGAAGCACAAGCCCACAAGCTCCTCTGCCCGTGTGCTTCCTGTGACAGGGGCCACACCTGGGGCACCTCAGCAGATCTCTTGGGATTCTTCTGCTGTTTTGTACCTGCATCCCAGAGCAGCTGTGTTAGACTAGGATGGGGTTCCAATTGTGGACCAGTGTCCGAGGGGCTCGGTAGGGATGTCATTCCTCTGAGATCACACCCGTGGTCTCATCTCTCCTGCAGAGGCTGAAGACAGGTCAGGATACATGCAGGTAACTGCACCTTTTGCAGCTGTGTCCCTTGAGAAGCAAAAGGTGCCCTTGTAGGAGGGAGTGGGCACCTCCTTCAGTGGCTGTGCACTCTACTGATCTCAGCATTGTCCCAAAGACTCCAGTCCATTCCTGTCCTCTGTCCCTGCTTCAGGTGATGAGCAAGGAGACCTCAGCTGGCCTCGAGATCCCCAGGACCTTGCCACTCTCATGCAATCAATGGCTTTCCTGCTTGGCCTGTCCATGGCCTAGAGGAGCTGCTGATGGGTTTTTCCCCGGATTTTTGGACAAGCTGCACCTGGAAAGCAGCCATCCCTGGCACCTCCATGGGATCTCCTGGGGCTGCAGTGGCCCTCCGAGGTTCCCTTAGCAGTGAAATGCTGATGGAGCACCTGCTGGAAATGGCTTCTTGCTTTTGAAGCCAAAGCAGAACATCTGCAAAACAAACCAACCTCTAAAAGAAGCAGCCAATGCTGCTTCAGTTCTGGGCAAAGCCATTACCTGGAGGGGGAAAGGCAGAGCACTCCAAAAAAGTCATATCCAGTGTTAAAATTATCCTGGGAAGGGCCAGGATTAAAAATGCTACTGATCTCATATTAGATGGACCTGGAAGACCTCTTGGCAGTGCTGTGATGATGGGACAGACCTCCAAGGAATCCTGGCGAGGGGATTAGGAGCCCTCCCACCGGGTGGCACTTGCTGCATCTGCACTGGGATTCCAGGTGTCTGCAGGCTGGAGACTTGTCCCTTTGCCTCATGCAGGTTGCTAGAGCCTGAGGACCTGGAAGGATGTTGTTGCCACTGGGATAAGTCAGAGAACACATTTCTGATGTGGGGCTGGGTCCCATTCCTCCCTGGTGATGACTGCAAGGTCCCTGCTCACATCACGTCAGCATGTTTTTCCTCTGTATTTAATTCTTTTTTCAAAACGTATATATATGGATTTCTTTTTTTTTAATATGTGTCAAAGGATTTACCTTTGTCATTTCCTGCCAACACACAGTCACTTTGGCCATGTTATTTGTACCCGGGCAGCCTGGAGCTTGCTGGATCTCAAGGGGGGATGAGAGGACAAGGGGTTTGTTGTTTCCCCAGCAGCAAATCAGCCCCAGATGCAGTGATGCACTGGAGAAACCAGGGTCTGGGCCATCCCTATTTCCTGTGTCTGTATTCATTCCCATGAAACTCCTGATGGAGAGAAACTTTAGAGAGGGATGAGTTGTCCTGTCGCTGCCAGCAAAGCCTTTGTGCAGCTTTTCTGCCTGCTTTCCAGACCTGTTTCCAGACACGGCAGTTCAGGGAACGGCCCAGGATCATTTCTAGACTCTCTCCGGGGTACCCAGCACTCTGTGTTATCAGCGATGTGCAATTTGCTTTCAGAGTCATTCTGAAATCCATCACCCCGTGGGCCTCCCGCCTCTGGGCAGCCACGGTCCATTAGCACCCACTTAAATTGATGGTTAGTTAATTCTGCACTTTGCAGAGGGAGCTGGGCATGCCCATTTCAATAACTTCAATAACTTCCTTCAAATTTCTTCCAATAACTCCAGCAGCTCCCCTGGGACACTGAATTCAGCCTGCTGTGCGGTGCCCTGCCCATCGATACCAGCTCTCCCTGAAAGGATGCTCAGGGAGCAAATGCTGGGAAGTTGGGAGCAAAACGTGGTGAGAGCTGAGTGCAGGACCAGTGCTGTGGCTGCTGGGCTGTGTGGGACCTTGTCCCAGAGGGGACGAGACAGAGCCTGTGCTAGCACCAGAGCTCATCTTGGGTGTGGAGGCTGAAGAGCAGCTGGATGCACTCGTGTCTTGGATGAGAAGCACACCATTGCTCCTCTGTATGGTTTTTGGCTGGTGTTGGGACTTTGGTCCTAATCATACTTTCATTTGTTCTTTAATCTCAACCACCTTATCAGAAACCTTTGAACAACCAAATACATCTCTGCTCACCTGGGGAACAGGCTTTGGTGTTTCTTTTCAGTTGGTTTGTTTGCTTGCCAGAGACCTCCAAGAGATTAGGGTGATCCCTCACAAACCTGGGCTTTGTCTCGGAGCCTCTGAAGGCTGCAGCACTTGCAGCACTTGGGCACTGAAAGATCTCTAATTTTAGGGTGACTTCGAAATAGACCGGACCCCTCAGGACCTTGTAGGATCCAGGATGTTCTGAACCATCCTGAGACTATCCATGTTGTTTTCTCCAAAAAACCCCACCTGGTCTGTCTACAGATGCAGAAATGGAAGTGGGCATCCCAACCCTGAGGTGCCATGGGCTCTTCTCTGCAGAGCTGGGAAGAGCCTCCCCTAGTCTTTAAATTTTGTCCATTTCTGGGCTTCTCAGAACAAGTAAATGCAGCTCCTGGGGAGGGTCCAGAGGAAAGTGACAAAGACGATGAAGGAACTGGATCATGTCTCTTATGAGGAAAGGCTGAGGGAGCTGGGGCTGTTCAGCCTCCAGAGGAGACCCTGAGATGGGACCCCATTCCTGGGGGTGCAGGGAGGGGGCACAGGATGGACCAGGCTCTGCTCGGGGGGCACCCAGCGATGGTACCAGAGGAACTGGCAGGAACTGAGGCCCCGGAAGTTCCCCCTGGACATGAGGAAGAACTTCCCTATGGAGTGATCAAGTACTGAACGGATTGCTCAGAGAGGGAGTGGAGTTTTCCTCCCTGGGGATATTCCAGAACCATATGGACACAATCCTGTGCCATGTGATCTGGGATGGCCCTGCTGGAGCAGTGAGGTGGCACCAGAGGGGACACTGTGGTCCCTTCCAGTCTGGCCCATTCTGGGATTCTGAGAGTAAATTTCATGAGGCTTGGTTTGCTCCCATGTCCACTCTCCTGTTACAGGGCACTGCTGAGAAGAGTCTTCATTCCCTCCTACCAGATATTTATACACATCTATTAAGTCCCTCTGAGACTATTTTTCCTTGGGATGAACAACCCAAAAGCTCTGTCAGCTGCTCCTCATACAAAAGGTGCTTCAGAGCTTCATCACCTTCATGGCCTTGTATTGGACTGGCTCCAGTCAGTGCATCTTTCTTGTACTGGGCAGCCCTGAGCTGGACACAGCCCCAGCAATGTGACCTCAGCAGTACAGAGCATAGTGGGCGAGGAGGCTGCTGGACCTCAGGAAGCTGTGTTTAACCTGGGAATGGCCAAAGATGCCTTTAGGATTCTCCATGGCCAGCGGGAGCCCTGTACAGCTACGTATGACCTGCAGCAGTGGGTAAGTCAAGGCTTGGCCAGTGCCTGGTGCCCACAACAAAATAATGGAAGTGGTTTTCAGATGAAGACTGGACAGAAAAGCCATATTGATCGAGGGAAACTGGGTGGAGCAGGTGTTTACACAGCAAATTCCTTTTGAAACGTATCAGTGGGCAAACAGGGTGGGAGCCTCGTGGTGTGATGCCACCTCCTATTTATGGAAAATACAACTGGAGGCCCAGATAAATGTGATGCCTCACCTGTTGGGAAAAACCCAAGAAAGCAGAGTGAAATCTAGGAGAGATTTTATGGTTTCTAGGAAAGCTACAGTACTGACAGAGGCACCATCTGGGAAAAAGCTGCTTCTCCCCTTCTTGCACCTGGGGGGCAAATGATGAGATCGCTCCCCCTGCATTGCTCCCATAAGAGTCTTGGACTGTTCCTGCCATTGCCATCGTGGTCATTGTTCATGCTCACGGAACCCTCTTACTGGTTTCCCAGCTCCCCTTTTTCTCCCAGAGGTGTGCTGGTGTTTCCTCTGCTGGACAGAGTTAAAACTGACCCAAATGGGAGCAGTGGGTTTTTTTTCGCTACAAGTTTTCAGTTGTTCTAGAGTTATTGCTTTGTGTTCTGTGCTTCCTCACATGTATATATATATTTTAATAAAAGAGCTATTATTCCTTTTCCTTATATTTTGTAGTCTCTTGCTCTCAAATTTAAATTGTACAATTGTCTCAAAACCAAGACAATTAATTGGACATGGAGATCGAAATACAGGTAGAAAAAGGATAACAACTCTTGAGAAATTAATTTTTAGTGCTGTGTATAAGACAATCCCCTGAGGTATCACCATGTTTTCTGATTTGTCTCAGTTCAGTTGGCAGATACTCCTGTCTACTCTTTCCATTTGTAGATCACTGCCTTGAGATGGATATGATTACCAAGACTGTCTGGGCCATCTTTAAGTTCATAGATTGGGCCCGTGGGGTGGCAAATTCAACACCCATAATTCTCCTTCATAATGCTTATAAATTACTACATTATTATCACAGACTAAGCAATAATCTCTGGGGATTTATGGACAATGGTACCTTCTTTGGGGGAGGGACACAGGGGAGTGCTTTCTCCCAGCGCTTCTCCTCCTTTCCCTTTGAGACCACTGCAGTGAATTTGGAAGAGGTTAAATTCCCATTAGATACCACAGGCATTCTCTTTTTACTGATGTTTTTGTTATGCCTGTTCACCACAGTCTATTCTATATTTAAGGCTAGCCTGGGGTTTTCTTGGGTAACTACCACAAGATTGGCCCTAGAATCTAGGGATGCTGTCCAGAGACCCAACCCAGACACCAGGGCCACTGCACAGAGACTAGAGATATCCAGCAACAGCCCACCATTTCACAACAGCCTGACAATTCACAACACAATTCACAACAGCCCACCATTTCACAACACAATTCACAACAACCTACCATTTCACAGCAGCCCACCCTTTCACAATGGCCTGACAATTCACAACAGCCCACCACCTCACTGCAGACTGCCCCAGACACAACCTGCCTCAATTGTGTGGCAGCACTGGTGGAAGAGACACGCCAAGTGCTGAGAGAGCATCCTGCTCCAGTTATTTGGAAGCCTTCCAACCACACTCAGATCCTTCGCAAAGGGCAGGAGTGTTTGAGGGACAATCCTACTGACAGCGCTGAGGGAAATCAACTTGCTGCAGAGTGCTGGGCCCTGGCCAATGCCTATTGTGCTGTGTTTGAAGCTGTGCTGCAACACCCACAAGGAGAGGGGGGAGACAGCACAGCAAAACCCACAGCTATCGTGTCCACTCAGCCTGCACCCACACCAGAAAGGCAAGAGCAGCCAATTCCAGCAGCTGTTGCCCCCATGCTGAGGTGAAAGTATATGACCAAGGCAGCACGTCCCGTTAACAAAGATGGGGAATCAGGGCCCTCACGACCAGAGCAGGAACCAGAGCCTATAATTATTACAGAGACCCTGTCCTTAGATCCCCTGAGCAATCTGAGAAAGGATCTCACACAACAACCAGGGGAGACGGTGCCTTTCTGGTTGCTCCGGACCTGGGACACTGGTGATGGCACTATCCTTGATGGCTACAAAGCGAGAAACTTAGGAGCCCTGTCTCGAGACTCAGGTATTGACCAGGAGTTTGTAAAAACTTAAGAGCCTCTCAGCCTCTGGAAACAACTCTTGATGAGTGTGAGAGAGAGGTACGTCTGCGAGCAAGACCTGCAGCAGCAGCAACGACCCTGGACCACCATGGAAAAGGGGATCCAGAGACTGACAGACCTCACTGTCCTGGACATTGTCTTCTCTGATAACGGGCAAGACTCCAGAAGCCCAAACAACATCAGGTGCACAACTCAAATATGGCTCAAAATCTCACAAATGACACCAGAGATATACATCCAGTACCTGGCTATGCCCCAATGGGTTAATGCAGAGGAAACAGTAGGCAACATGGTAAAGAAAATGAGGATATGTGAGGACACTATTCAACCTCTATCCCAACACCGGGTCATCTCTGTGGAAATGTTGGCTGAGGAATTCCAGAGTTTCAAGGAAGAATGACACCAAAGAAAGCCACCAAAAACTTAAAAAAAAGATTAAACAGAACACGTTCCCTGTGGCACCAGTGCAAACCAGAGGTCCCCTATCAAGAGAGAGTGGATACATCCCCACAAACTCACCTTCTCGACCATTTGGAAGACATGAGACAATGGGATGGGAAACCTACACGTGTCCGGCAGTGCAAGTACAAGAATTGAAGGATAAAACAAAAGGGAAGCCAGCAAAAGTGAGCGCGGTGCCAGTGTCTCGTGGGCAAAGGTCAGGGCATAACAGCCAAGACTATGAGTCATCTGACTCACTGGAAGGCACCTCTCACATGCACTCCCAGGAAAAGAGAAGTTATGACTCCCAGAATCACTGTTAAGGGGGCCCTGCCTCCAGCCAGGTAGAGGCACAGGACAACCTTGTCTTTTGGACTGTGTGGATTCAATGGCCTGGCATGTCAGAACCACAAGAATACCAAGCTATAATTGACACTGGCACTCAATGCACTCTGGTGCCATCAGGGCATGTGGGATTGGAGTCTATTTCCACTGCTGGGTGACAGGAGGTTCCCAAGAACTGACTGTAGTGGAGGCTGAAGTGAGCTTGACCAGGAGGGATTGGCAGAAACACCCCGTTGTGACTGGCCCAGATGCCCTATGTATCCTGGGCATTGACTATCTTAGGAATGGGTATTTCCAAGACTAGAAAGGACACAGATGGGCTTTTGGAATAGCTGCTGTGGAGACGGATGGAATTAAGCAGATGAATGCGTTGCTTGGCCTCTTGGAGAGCCCTTCTGCTGTGGGACTGTTAAAGGTTGAGGAGCAGCAGGTGCCAATTGCCACCAAAACAGTGCACTGCTGGCAATACCACACCAACAGAGACACTGTGATCCCCATCCACAAGACGATCCATTAGCTGGAGAGCCAAAGCGTGGTCAGTAAGACTCAGTCACCTTTCGACAGCCCCATCTGGCCTGTGCATAAGTTTGATGGAGAATGGAGACTGACTATCGTGGCTTGAATGAAGTGACCCCATCGCTGAGTGCAGCTGTGCCAGACATGCTGGAGGTACAGTACGAACTGGAGTCCAAGGCACCAAAGTGGTGCCACTGCTGACATTGCCCAGGCGTTCTTCCCCATTCCCTTAGCAGCACTGTGCAGTTCACTTTCACCTACAAAGGTGTGTAGTACTCCTGGACCCTTTTGCTCCAGGGCTGGAAACAGTCCCACCATCTGCCACGGACTGATTCAGGCCACGTTGGAGAAACGGGATGCTCCAGATGACATCATCATATGGGGGGACACAGCAGAAGAAGTCTTTGAGAAAAGAGAAAAGATCATACAGATTCGCCTGGAAGCCGGCTTTGCCATCTAACAGAGTAAGGTCAAGGGACCTGCACAAGAGATCCAGTTCCTGGAAGTCAAGTGGCAGGACAGACACTGTCAGATCCCAACAGAGGAGATCAACAAGATCACAGCTGCTGTCTCCACCAGCAAGAAGGAAACACAAGCTCTCCTAGGTGTCATAGGCTTCTGGAGGATGCACATTCTGCAATACAGTCAGGTTGTGAGCCCTCTCTACCTGGTAATCCACAAGAAGAACGATTTCCACTGGGGTCCTGAGCAACAACAGGCCTTTGAACAGATCAAACAGGAGATTGCTCATGCAATAGCCCTTGGGCCAGTCAGGACAGGACCAGATGTGGAGAACATGCTCTACTCCATAGCTGGGCATAGTGGTCTTTCCTGGAGCCCCTGGCAGAAAGTGCCTGGTGAGACTCAAAGCCAACTGCTTGGATTCTGGAGTCGAGGCTACAGAGGATCTGAGGCTAACTACACCCCAAGAGAGAAAGAGATCCTAGCAGCCTATGAAGGGGTTCAAGCTGCCTCAAAAGTGATCTGCACAGAGACACAGCTTCTCCTGGCACCCTGACTACCAGTGCTGTATTCATGGATGTTCAAAGAGAAAGCTCTGTCTACACATCATGGTACCGACACTACATGGAGCAAGCGGATTGCCCTGATTTCACAGAAACCCTAATAGCCCTGGGATCTTGAAAATAATCACCCACTGGCCTGAACGTGAGAGCTTTGGTCTAGCAGATGAAGATGAGGAAGAGAAGGTGACACATGCTAAGGAGGTTCCACCATACAACCAGCTGTCGGACAACAACAAGCGTTACACTCTTTTCACTGATGGCTCCTGTCGCATCGTAGGGACAGACCAAGATGGAAAGCAGTTGTCTGGAGTCCCACATGGTGAGTTGCAGAAGCCACTGAGGGTCAGGGGTTGTCAAGTCAACTTGCAGAACTTAGAGCCATTCAGCTGGCTTTGGACATTGCTGAGTGAGAGAAGTGAGAGAAGTGGCCAAGGCTCTACCTTTATACTGACTTGTAGATGGTGGCCAATGCTCTGTGGGAATGGCTGGATAGGCAGAGGAAGACCAAGTGGCAATGCAAAGGGAAACCCCTCTGGGCTTCTGAGATATGGCAAGACATTGCTGCCAGGGCAGAGAAACTGATCGTCAGAGTCCAACATGTGGACGCACATGTGCCCAAGAGTCAAGCAATGAGGAACCAGGCAGATCGGGCCGCCCACGTTAAAGTGCCACAGGTGGATCTCGACTGGCAGCACAAGAGAGAGTTTTCCTAGCAAAATGGGCCCATGATGGTTCAGGCCATCAGAGTAGGGATGCCACCTATAGGTGGGCAGGGGACCAAGGGGTGGATATAACCGTGGACATTATTTCCCAGGTTATCCACGAGTGTGAGACGTGCTGCAATTAAGCAGGCTAAGAGGGTGAAACCTCTGTGGTATTGTGGGAGGTGAGACAAGTACAGGTATGGAGAGGCCTGGCAGACTGATTACATCACACTGCCACAGACCCGCCAAGGGAAGTGCCTTGGCGGCACTTCATGGTGGAGGCAACCACTGGATGGCTGGAGAGGTACCCTGTGCCTCATGCCACTGCTGGAACACCATCCTGGACCTTGAAAAACAATTTTTGTGGTGACATGGTACCCTAGAACAAATTGGGTCGGACAATGGGACTCATTTCAAGAATAGCCTAGTCACCACCTGGGGTGAGTAGCATGGAACTGAATGGGTGTTTCGTATTCCGTGACGTGCAACAGCTGCTGGGAAGGTTGAAAGCTGTAACGGGCTCTTAAAAGCTGCCTTAAAGACATTGTGTGGGATTGTTTTTGCTCAGGGGCATGGCTGTACGTGGTGGATAATGCAGGAAGATGGAGAAACACAGTGCATACATCAGGTGGACCTGACTCCTGGGTAAAAATGCTCATAACACTGTATCTGTGTCTATATCTGTATATATATATGTGTGTATATAGTTGAGAATTTTGAATTTAATATAGCATGTTGGTATGGGAAAAAAATATCGGGGTGAATAATGTTACCATTTTAATGCTGTTTGGAATTGCTGTTCCTGCCATTGCCACGGTGGCCATTGTTCGTGACCACGGAACCCTCTTACTGGTTTCTCACCTTTATTGATCAGAGGTGTGCTGGTGCTTCCTCTGCTGGACAGAGTTAAAACTGACCCAAATGGGAGGGGTGGGCTTTTTTTCCCCTACAAGTTTTCAGTTGTTCTTGAGTTATTGCTTTGTGTTCTGTGCTTTATCATGTATGTATATATATATTTATTATATA